>JACFYI010001910.1:542598-562076 GCA_014898755.1 Handroanthus guayacan
GTGTTGAGCCCTTCCAATGATTTATGAGCATGTCTAGTCCTAACTAGTAAGCTTCTTGATCTTCTATGGTCCATATCAATGGTGCACATCCATGGGTGCATCGTCATCACATGGAGATTCCATATGCAACATCACATGCCAACCTTGGAAAGCAACCTTCCTTATCCAGCCCCATCATGAGAATGATGCATTCTTTTACTTCAAACTAAAAGGGAAAATATAATGAAGAGAAAAGATACTTATTAGTTGCTTCACAAGTTAAACAATATCCATCTTACTAATAATAGGTGCTAAATATTGCGATAACGGTTGAACATGTGCCCTACTTGAAACCAAGATTCAACATTGGTAGGTGCGCTGATTAAGATTTCATAATTATCTGATCTCACACGAATCATTTATTTGAAAAGAAGATACTTTTTTATATCAAAAAGTTGATAGTGATATCTCAAATTAAATCAACTTACTTTTAGTCTCGAAAATAAAACCAAGGAATTTTCTTTATTTATAGACTCTCCTAGTGGGGGGACGGGATCTTCTATTCCAAACAGTGTTCCATCTTCTATTCCATGCCTTTAAATACATGCCACATGTATTGCATTTATTACTAAATATTTTTATAAGGAAATATTTAATAGACGTGACATGTATTTAAAGCATGAAATAGGAGATGGAACACCATTTTGGAATAAAGGATCTCGTCCCCCTAGTGGGTGGGTAGAATGGTGCCTAGAGTAGCTTTTTAGATACCATGCAATTTATGCAACTAGAGATCCGTAGAATATGCATGGAGTTAGGTGCGTCCATGGGATCATTTCAACTATTGCAAGAGCAATTACAAACATCTAGCATCTCCTCACGCTTGGCTAGTTAAAGTCAAAAAGTCCCATCTCAAATTCGCAGAGCTCAATTTAAGTTGTCTTCGTCACTCGATCAAATTGTGATTAAATTAGAAAGAAGCTTTTTTCGTGAATACAGTCATTCAAAATTATGAATTTTGTTTATCTTATAAGCACGTGTTAGATAGATAATTAAAAAATCTAACTCTAAGCATTTGATAAGACTTATCTTAGTAGATGTCAAGCAAATCTTGATCATCCAAGACTTCAACTAAATGATGATGCTACTTTAACTTACCTAACTACACAAACTCCAAACTCAAAGCTCCTTTGTGACACGTGAGCTGCCTAAATTGGGTTGCAGATGCATGGCATGGTGGCATCCCATCTACAACTTTAGTTTCAAAATGCGTATTGAACATGATGTCCTTTTACCACAAGATTGTAACTTCAAAAACACGTTATATGTGAAGAATGTAGACTTGAATACAAATATAGTGTTGCAAACAAGAGTACTCAAACATCTCTATGTTGTACTTCATCCTTCTTTTGGGACAAAGTAGTGGTCAACTTGTGTTACCATCACAAACATCTAACATTTTCATTATTCCGAGCTGTAAAGATAAATTTGCCATCATAAAAACGTACTATAGATAGCGTCATTTACATCTTTCAACTTAGCTGAAACTCGGCCCATTTAGCTATAATATAGGATCAAGGTACGATATTCGTATAACTTTCAGCTAGTAGACATCTTTCCCATCATCTTCCACTATGTGCACCCCATAAAGTAGCACCACCAATAAGGATAAGTGAAACAAGGGAAAAGAACTCCGAAAACAAGGACTAAACAAGGGTCAATTCTTGATCTTTTGAGTTTTTGACTCTACAAGGATCTGTCTCCAATATTGGGAAATTTTTTTATGTTTCTTTTCTTGAAGTTCATGAATAAATGAGACCAACTAATGTGGACAATCTAACTGTGGGATATTCTCTCCACTAAAACCATTTGCCTATGGTAGAAATGGTAGCTAAATAATAGTCAATAGTTTAGGGTTAATGAGAGTATTCTTGACTATCCAGAATAGAGACACAAGTGCTATATATCCTGTAAGCAATTTTCAAATCCCCATGGCCCTACAAAGAATTAAGAGTATTAGTACAGTCATATCTACAATAACTCCTTATGGTATTTTGTTCTTTTCTCCAACAATCTTAAACCAGAACAATTATCATTAAAGTTCCATCTTTTGGTTGTCAACAAAACACACCAAGTAAAGCGCAAGTGGGGCAAGGGCATTTGATCTAATGTCGACTTCATGCAAGTTGCGGTTTAGATTCAGACGGATGATGAAGATCATAATTCATCAACATAATGGTGGTTAGTGCAAAATATCTATTTTTCTCAAAACTAAAGTCACGTAAAGCACGAAACATCAAGAAGTTGCGTATCCAAAGAAGGGATTCCATAAAATTCATGTAAAAGTGTTTTAAAGCAAGAATATGGATAATAACAAGAACCACGAGAGAAGAAAATCACATTGACTCATTTAAAAGGCTAGAGTACCCTACTTTTGACCTTCTCAATCAAACAATGTGGAAAATGCAGTAGCAATATGGAGAATATGAGCCCTGTCGGTTTTCTGGTTCTTGATATATTGCCTGAGACCTTGGGACCAGAAGAGATGTGACCCTTTAAGGATAGCACTATCTTCTCTTACAACCGTACCGCCTTTGGGGCTCAATTGGGATTTGAGTGGGAAGGTGTAATATCCCATCCTTGAATGGTGAGCAGAAAAGTTGATGCTTGAAACGCAATTTGTCTACAAGATTATGAGAAGTGGGGATAACAATTATACACACGGGTTGATTTATCACTAATTTGGTGCAACAAATATGCACATGCATGGTTCCATATGAGCATGACAAGATTATTTCCATTGCGAGTGCTTACACTTCTAATCAACTAATGACTCACAAACACACGCATGTATGGAATGCTTACAGCAACGGGATCAGCATGTATGTAAACTTACGGGTAGGTCGGAGGTATGGTATTCAATTCAAGATAGCATTTATCAAGATATGGTGATAAATTTGGCTGTGAAGAGAGACCCCATAAGTCGATGGCAATCTTTCTCCACCAAGTGCATAAACCTTTAGACAAAATGGAAACAGAACATGCCGATGATATCTGGTAACATTGCTAGGGATTCCTTATACAAATGCAAAATATATTCAAAATGCACGAAGTGTAGAAATATTGTGTAATAAATATGCTTAATAAGTGTTTCGCGAACATGCATGGATGCACATAGATGTGTATGGCATGATACTTGATAGAGACAATGAAATAGTGACAACTTGCAAACATAACTCCAAAAATAACTAACTCTAGTGTAGCATGTCTAAATATTATTTTTACTGCAGAAGATTTGAAATTTCTGAAGCAAAGGTGGGTGAGACTTAACATTCGTGTGTGTGCTTTCTTGAATTGAACCTAACTGGCAAAAAGAAGAAATAAACAATGTTTACTGAAAGAAGGCTTCTTATAGAAACTTTACTGGACAGGCTATGTGCTACAGTTGACTAAGAGGAGGTTTTCCCCAGGATCTTGGGATGCATGCCTTCACGTAAGCACGAGATGGAAGGTTTTTGCTTAGTTGAAAAAGCTAGCTAGAATGCGACATAGACCTGAACCAATCCCTTTCACTACTATAAATAGAATCCTCTCATCATTCACTTGGCAAGGGCATGTTGAAGGTTTGTGATCAGATATGAGCTCGTCATCGAGGTTCTTCACACTATCAAAAAGTTATCTCATTGAAATAGTAGCTTGATAATCTTAAGGTAATGTATATATGGTAAAGCTATAAAACCAAGAAGCAGTAGAAGCAACTGATAAAAAATTAAATAAATAAATTTTCCCAAGAATTTTAAAGAAATTAGTTAAAAACAAGCTTAGACCGCTTTTCCATCACCAACTACAAAGTAATATTTAAGCATAATAAATATCAACTCTTGCCAATATTAAAATTAATTGGGCCAGCAGAAATTGGGCATAATCATGGAGAAAATGAGAAGTACAAATATATAAAACCTTAACATGTGGAGATAAATTATATTTAGGTAATATTACTTTCTGCAAGATTTCTTCAGTAGAGGGAGTAGATATGTTCTCATATATTAGGCAAAATGACAAATCAAAGTTAAGGAGTCCTTACTCATAAGAGGTTAGGGCACAAAATTGCTCTAGCTGCACGGCTTACAATTTAAATAATTTTCCAATTGAAAGATAAAAGTTAAAAGTAAATCTTTAAACCCACCATTTCCAGCCCCTATAAATTCTCCCTCCTGTCCCCTAAACTGTAAAGTTCCATGCACTCTCACTCTCCTTTAGTACAGGGAGTGAGCATGCATGTTAAAGTGCAGAAAAGTGTCTGTGAGCTCTAAGATTCTCTCTACCACATATTACCCAACCAAACAAGAAGGAGAAAACAAAACTAAGCAAATAGGAAAACATGGCAGCAGAGCATATCAAAAAGAACCTGGCAATGACAGAGGTAAAAACTACAAAATCTTTAAAACTCAGAGACCATAATGCTATGTGCCGTATGATTTTACTTTATTAACTTTGATTCTTTCTTGTTAGGTGATGGACGAACTCAAGAATATAGTAGACGTTGGATTTCCAATATTTGTAATGGGCCTATTAAGTTACCTGAAAAACATGATTTCAGTAGCGTGCATGGGAAGGCTAGGGAGCTTGGAGCTAGCAGGAGGTGCATTAGCCATCGGTTTTACCAATATTACGGGTTACTCTGTGCTTTTTGGCCTCGCCATGGGAATGGAACCACTCTGCAGCCAAGCTTTTGGATCCAAAAACTTCACAATGGTGTCTCTCACTCTCCAAAGAACAATTATTTTGTTATTGTTTGCATCAATACCCATTGGAATGTTGTGGATTTACCTTGAGCCTCTCTTGTTATGGCTCCACCAAGAACCCCAAGTAGTACACATTGCTAGCCTTTACTGCCGATTTGCATTGCCTGATCTTATTGCCAACAGCCTACTTCATCCTCTACGTATATACATACGCAGCAAAGGGACAACATGGCCGCTGCTCTGGTGCACTCTGCTGGCAACAATTCTACATTTTCCCATCACAGTCTTCTTTACTTTCCATCAGCATCTTGGCATCCAGGGAACTGCGATTTCGACATGTATTGCCAACCTTAACATCTTGCTCTTTCTTTTAGGCTATATACACTATGCTCATGAGGAAAACATGCCTTTGTCTAAACCCTTAACACCACCTTCAAATAAGCTTGGATTGACAACCTCGCTTCGGGAGGAATGGGAAATGCTACTCCGACTAGCAGTCCCAAGTTGCCTGGGTGTTTGTCTAGAATGGTGGTGGTATGAGTTCATGACACTTCTAGCTGGTTACCTCTACAAACCTCACGTTGCACTGGCAACAGCAGCTATTGTAATACAAACCACATCTCTTATGTATACATTACCATCAGCACTTAGTGCATCTATTTCAACTCGAGTTGGCAATGAACTTGGAGCAGGCAGGCCACAAAAGGCACGTTTGGCAACTGCAGTAGCCATAGGACTGGCCTTCTCCACATCAATGTTCGGTTTTCTGTTGACCACCTTAGGAAGGCGAGCATGGGCCAGGGTCTTCACCAATGACTATGATGTTCTTCAGCTGACGGTGGCTGTGCTACCCGTTATTGGACTTTGTGAGCTTGCTAACTGTCCACAAACCACCTGCTGCGGAGTCCTCCGAGGCAGCGCTAGGCCGAGTATTGGTGCAGGAATAAACTTTTGCTCATTCTACATGATCGGAGCACCTGTGGCAGTAGCTCTGGCCTTCTTCTGGGATCTGGGGTTCTTGGGGCTTTGTTATGGACTTCTAGCAGCACAGGTGGCATGCGTATTATCCATTCTAACAGTTATCCATAAGACAGACTGGGCAAATGAATCATTGAGGGCAAAAAATTTGGTTGGTGAAAGCAGTGAATATGTACATGCAGATTTATTAGTGAAATGTGAGGAAGGAGTAACTACCTCTTGAAAATCAAGTAATCAAAATGCAAAAAGTACAGGAAGATAAGACGAGTATAGGGAACATGGAGGTAAGGATTTGTCATTCTCTCTTCAATCATTAAATTACATTGAACAAATTGCAGAATTAAGGGGGTAAAAAATGAAACAACTCTTTTGTATGTAAGTATACTCGTTTGGAACAATATTAATTGTCCTTTTGTTGACAGTATAGCAAGTACTACTGTAGAAGATAACTTTTCTGATTATACATCATACGAGTACCATCATTCTCATTCTCCCTGCCATATGATTTCTTATCAGGAAAAATTCCAGTAGATGCTGTACAATATTTAAACTCACTTCAAAAATTCAAATATTAACAAAAAAAAACAAAAAAAACACAAAACAAAACAGCTAACATTAAAAATATGCCATTTCACGTTGCATTTGGCATAATAAAAAAAGGGTATGAGAGAATGAAGAATTGGCTCATCATGAATAATCATCACTGTATTTGTTATAGCAACATGGATGATATAGAGCCATTATAGTTAGGAATTGGATTTTTCTCTTTACCTGAGATGTCATATCCATAATTTTAAGTCTCAGCATGTAGAATATGACCCAACTCAGGTGCCAGAACACATGCTGACGTTTTTTTCCATCTCATTAAATTGCAGAGTAATGAGAACTTGGTTCCCAATCAATTTTGCCCTGTTGAAATTTGTCTTGATAATGTGTAATCACTAAATGATATGATGGGCGATAATAACCAGCTCCTTTAGTTTCAAAGAGTAGACGAGTCCAAACTTCATCACAGTATCTCCATCCAATTTGATTCAAGAGCAAAGTAGGGCTGTAATTGAAATTATAGCACAAATAAACTCAGAATTGACATCAGCAACATGGCAGTCTATACATGTTTATATAGTTTTTGTGCCAGCTGACTAATTCCAAGAGAAGTAATTGCATCAGATTGTTTATGGTGTACACTTTACCAATGCAGATTCCAACGAAGGGCAAATTGATTGATTCTCACTGCTCTGCAAGTTGGTTCAATTTGTTCTTTTTGTTAATTTACAATACTGAAACACTCCATTTAACTTATTGCTCAGAGAAGATCATCTTGATCTTCATATAGTTGTTTCTTACTTCAAATCCATTCAGCAGCAGAGTAATACACTGTCACAGATTCCCCTGTATATCAAATTATGAAGCAATACAAAAGACGACATTCAATGGAAAAAAGAAAACTCATCGTCAATACAGTATGTAACAGCAATAGAAGGAACAATGTGTATGAAACATATCATTTCCCTGAATCTAGAACTTTGCAGCATCGAAATGAATCATGCATCCTGTGAGGCCCAAGTTATGAACATTTAACCTTCCCATTCTTTCTAATAAGGAATTACTTCACAATTAAATTTTGAAAATAGAAGCTCAAGCAAAAAAAGTGGTGCATAGAGAAAGCGCTTGTCAACAAGAGGTAGAGAAAGCGCTTGTCAACAAGAGGTACAAATAGAACTTATGCACAAAAAGATCCGATTGACCTAAACATGCTATTCTTCTTTAACCAGGTAACAGAGACAGAGAAAGAAAATCGTGCAATGCTCCTAATTCCACCAAATTAGGTTGCTTGCTAGCATAGAGCTCCAATTCCTCATGATCAATTCTATTTCTGTACTTATCCAGCTTCCAAGCTCAAACTACAGCATATTATCCCAATTTTCCATGCCTTTGCCTATGATTACTTAGCGAGCGACAATGCAGCCATTTGGCCTTTCTACCCCTGCCTACTAATTAATCATCATCTCCCTTTATAACATGTTAAGAGTTGTCTAACTCAATTTTCAACATTCCCCACGTCCACCCCACAAAACCACCTAAAATAACTGTGGAAATATAAGGTTCTCCGATCCCCTCCATGCTTGACCAAATTATTACCCCAAATTTTGAAACTCTAAATTATACGTGACCCCAGGTTCAATATCATAGCTCAGCCACAGCCACAGCAAAACAAAACCGTAACCCTACCACCACCACATGTACCCCCCATCCATAACCATAAAACAATCAAATAATAACGATGGTCATGATCATGGCGATGACAAGGATCAAGAATAACTTCCAACTAGATAATGTGCCCACGTTCTAACATAGTGCATTTTACTGCCTATCAAGCACCAGTTCTCCTTTATCCATTACATTCATCTTTTCAAAATTAATCTCCAGCTATTCCATCTGAAGCATAGCTCCTCTTACTTCATGATTCTCAACTTTCATAAAATACAATGCTCCAATTGAAACTAAAACTTGCAAATTCACTGTTAATATCACCTATACTCAATGTATAAAGCTGAAGCTTCCCTCGAATACTCATCAACAATAGTTCACTTACAATAAATAAATTAAGAATTAAAACTAAACAAGGATAGAGCTGCGTAAAAGTCCACATTCATTGTCAAGAACATGCATTTCATCACCCAAAATTATCATAAATAAATAAATAATTAAACAACAGGATTCTAGTATACAATAAAGACTTAAATCTTATTTTTCTTTTTCTATTTCTCTCTTTTTTTTTTCTTGGGCACATAAATTTCATGAAAATACTACCTTTTCTACATCATTATCACATTTATCACATTGCGCACATTGAATATCTTGCGGAGAACGGTACTGTTAATAGCTGGAAAGGCCAGAAACAGAATTCGAGAAATTTACCTTCGGAAAATGTTGTGATAAAATCATGCTATCGTCTTTTTCTTATACTTCACAGTATATGAATTTTTGGGCTGAATTTGACAATAATGAAATTCAACTTTTGGGCTCACTTGTGTTTTTACAAGGGGCCAGATCTTGTTATCACTTACCAGCAAACAAGTTGGTGGGCCACTACAAATTTCGGATCAGAACTTGGGATCGCCTGGGGAGGCCCAAACCTCAAATGTCAAGTCACATCCAAAGTCAGATATTAATTTTACTACAGCTGCCAACGGGTCGGGCTTGAACCGAATCTGTTTGATTCGAATTTGAATTTGATTAATAAAAATCTTAAATTTATATCCAAGTCCTATACAATTTTCCTTTTTTTTTCTTTTTTTTTGTTTTACTGGATTCAAATCCAATAAAGAGGCGAGAATCCAAATTCGAAAAAATACGGAAAAAAAAAATTGCCTTTATATTTTCATAGAAAATAATATAATAATAATGTTTTATATCATTATTCATACAAATAAATAAATATAATAACAAAATCACATATTATAAGGAAATAGTATTAAAGATATAGCCACTAATATTTAGTACTAATATTAAAGTATATATAATCATGTAGGTTTATTAGATAAAAATGATAATTAAATCAAATTATATAAGTTTTGAATTTCTTTTGCTTGTAAATTTTATTTTATGTATGTATATGTATTAATTATTAATATTACTGAATTTGGATTTTTAACGGATTGAATTGCCTAAATTCATATCTGATCCATTTATTCCGAATTACAGATATTTGTAATCATATCTTGTCCATCGAGTATTTTAATCAGTTAAAGATCCTGTCATTTGGATCAAATTCAGATAAAAATTTACTCCATGACAACCCTAAATATTACATTGAGTTCGTGGGTCGAGTAGTGATTAAACTTTTGAACAATACATTAATACATTAAGATTAATACAACAACAATGAAAATCCTCAACTATACTTTAGATCCCTTGTTCCGACTTCCAATTTGTATTTCATCTCACATCCTATTACATGAGTACATACCAAATTTTTAGCATCTACGACACTATTTTTTTAATTAAGAAAATATTTAATATATTTGACACATATCTATAACAAAATAAAGATGAAATATTATTTTTAAACAGAGGATTCTAATCGTCTCAACAACATACCTTAAAGTAAAAAAATAGTCTCTCACACACTGGTAAAAATCGAACTGATGACCTCTAAAATTACGAGACTTTCACATTTCTACTTGGACAAAGATCTTACCAACAGTAATGAGTTGACAGTTTATGAAATAAATTTTATTATAAAATACATATTTCTAAGAATATATGTTTTCCAGAGTTCTAATATTCCTTTTTCTTTAATTGTTCTTGAGTTCTAAGAATAAAATCTTGGTAACTTTGATATGATACTCACAACTATTCCTTTGCATTTGAGATTCTAGATAGATGGTTTCATTAGTATTTTTTTTTTTTTAAATATAGGGGTAGATATTTCCCCGGGGGTAATAGTCTAAAGAAATATACGTTGTACTTTATTTAGAAAACTTATTTTTACTCTTTATGGGTGCACATTCGTAGATATTTTTTGTTTTTGGTACAAAAAAAAAAAAAGGAAAATATCAAAGTCCAAAGTTCTAGATCATCAAAGCATATACTCCACACACTTCCACTTTAATAAAAATAAATAAAAATATTGCGATACTCATCTTCATTTTTATTAGCAAGATTTTGATGTTGCATCCAATTTCAAACTATCAAGTTTATAAAATCTGAATTATAATTGTTTCCAAGATCTTATAAGATTTAGAACTAGGGATGACAATGAGTTTAGATTGAACCTGAGGGGTGGATTTTTTAATTACAAATGGATCTCAACGCAGATTTCGAATTTTTATTTTCTAATTCAGGCCCGCCCTGAACTTATCCCGTTATAATGTGCATTCAATATATACAAAAACGACATATATATTTGTTATTTATATGCACATATAAATTTTTGAATAATAAATGATTTTTTAATGTATTATCTTATCATATTTAAAGAGTTGTTGGGATATTTTTCTAAAAAAAATTATTTTTTTCATATTTTAAAATTTGAAAATTATATGCGGAGTTTAGTAGCTTCACTGAGTCCGCTGCGACTAGTGTCGACTTCGTGAGTGGACGGGTCCCAAGTCTATAAAAATATTGGCAGGACGGAGCACGTCTTAGATCCTACGAGACCCGCCTTGTTACCATCTCTATTTGGAGCTACTAATATTAAGTTCGAATTCGACGAAAATCCGAAACATGATAAATAAATTCGACTCGAATAATAAGTAAAAAATAGTTTCTCAATTATAAAATAAACAAATTATACTCTAACTCATATTATAATACAATGAATTTGAACAAGAATTTTATTTTGGTCCTGAGATTTGCCCCGTTACCATTCAAGTTTGAATTTAATAAAAATTTAAAACTTTATAAATAAAGCGGCGCGGATAACAAGTAAATAATAGTTTTTTTTTATAGTTTCTTAATTATAAAATAAACAAAATCATACTCAACTCATATTATAATTCAATGAATTTTAACAATAATTTCATTTTGTATATTTTCTCCTTAAATATTTTTCATCCCTCATACCAACCAAACGTACCCTAATGTGTCTTGTCGAACACGGAATAAGCCAATATACCAGCTGTCGTTGTCACCATAAAAGAGGGACCAACGCATCACAATACTCCAAATTGTAATGAAAAAACCATCAGGTTTGACAAGTGGGGCCCAATATATAATTTTTAATGAAAACAGCCCAATAACCTTTTCTTGTTGTCATCAATTTGGGCCGACATTTGGGTCCATCTAGCCTGTCAACGGAGCGACTTTTAATCCGAATTCGTTTAGAGTCCAATTCGAATTTCAGGATTTTTATCCGACAAACATATTCGATTACAAATACCGTAATTCGAAATTAACAGATCGGATATGAATTGAACAATTCCATTCATTAAAGGTTCGAATTCTAATTTTAATAGTATTTTATTACTATTTTAGTAATACTATAATTTTAATAATATTTTAAATAAAATGAAATTATATATTATGTTGGCCTAATATCTATGCTTTATCATTGGAATTGGATTTAGTCTTAAAAAACATTAGGATACTAATCTAAAAGGGGAAAGATAAGGAATGCAAGAATAATAATATATATTGGTAACTTTAAGATAAACAAAATGGTTAATTATGTTAAGTAAATATCTATAACCAAAATCTTTTATCTATAGTTCCTTGATCATCGAATATTCTCTACCCTTGACCATAGTTGGCCGCTTCTCATTTACTCTTCTTTGGCAAGAGTCTTGGTGGTCGCCAAGTTCTGCAATTGTGAAAACTTCCTCTTCTTTCAAAACCTATGGTTGTTTTTTTCTTTTTTCTTTGAATGGAGTCATGGCAAAATTCCACTAAGTTTTCTTTTTTATTTTTCTCATAAAAGCTATTGGACCTATTTTTTACCATACTAAAAACCCAAACTAAATGTCTAAAATACGATAATAATAATACAATACAATAATTTTTCAAAAAATTGTATACTATGACATTTGTACTCCAGAGTCCAGACACATATATTATACTTGATTTCGAGCTATTGCTATTGTCTCATTTGTTTCAACTATAATCTTGAGAAGTAAAGTAATATTGAAATAAATTAGTGAATCTAGAAAATCTTTGAATTTGCCTTATTTTTCTTGTGATCTTATGAAGAGAATAAGATGACTTTATATGGGTATTAACTAGTTATGTTGATTGATAGGCAGCAACTTAAGACTATTATCAAGCATCTCACATGCAAAGTGAAAATATAGGTGAAAAATACAAAAGAAAAGAAAAGGTATCCTAAGAGGTCCAAATCACAATACAATGTCACCCACTTTAAAAACAAGATGGAAAAGAGGACAACGTTCTTGAGTTCAATTTATGTAACTTTGTGTTCCCAAAGCATTTCTAGCTTTTGGACAAGATTCTTCCAAATCATATTATTTTGTCAAAAATAGAATGTTCGGGTAAATTTATTTAAAATATTTTATAAATTGTTATATATTATAGAATATTTTTCAAGTTCATAAAATATCACAAATAAAATAATACTAAAACGTTCATAATATGTTATAAGAAATTTCGCTAAGATTATTACAAAAAAAAAAAAAGTTAACAACTTGTTACTTATGCTAAAGAAATTTATAAAATCTTAATATATTATTTTGGAATTTCATAAATTGTAAAAAGATACTAAATGCTTCATAATATCTTGTAAGCTCTGAAAACTCTTAAAAATTATCATAAATAGCTTATAAAGTAGTTCGAATATCTTCAAAGAAATCCAACTTCATTTGATTAAAGTCTCCCTTTTCATCATTATGTAGATGAATCAAACTAGGACTACTCATTTTCTCTTTTTTATGGACTTAATTAATGTACTTATGAATCAAGATTTTTATGTTCTCTTAATTGACTCTTCTAGGTTAGTGTATACAAAAGCTTTTGTTTTTAAGAAAGTGAAATATTATGAAAGTTATAAGAAAAAAAAATTGCTAAGAACGTTGAGTGCTTGAAAATACAAGTTGATAGCACCAAAAAGTAAGATCCAACTTGTTAAATGCAAAATCTTCAATGTGCCCTTTGTGATTACTTCACTTATTAAATGGTCCACGAACAGAAACATTAGATTTTATGCAAAAAGTTAAATCTTACTATATATCGAAAAATTACAATATTTACCTCTTCAAAAGAAACAAATTAGCTCAATCAAGGACCAACCTAACTCATTTATTGCAACTTACATAGTTTGTTTTGACAATAAATGCTTGAATAAATTGCAATGTTTGACCTCAAATTCTTAGTCATAGGATCTAAAATTAATTTATAACACATATAGATAGTCACATTAATCAATCTTTAAATTTCGAAGGAAAGTTGAATATTTCAACTACTTGTGTACGGTCAAAACCAAAATAACTCTTTCTTTGCCCTCCACAAATGCAACTCTTGAAATTTTTTATGTATATAAAGATTGTACAAAGATTCTTCAATTGTGTACTAACTTAGATTTTCTAAGGTTGTTGGAAGTGTTTATTTCATGAAGGTAGATTTTAATGGCCTCTTGAGTTACGTAGGCTTAAAAGTATCACGTGATATTGAAAAATATATTTTTAATTTTGGCGTAGTGAATTATTGATGATAATATAATTTCCAAACTGTTATTTTGAGTCTTGTTCTATATAGGTCGAGCTGAAGATATTCCGACAATTATAAAATGTTTTTTTCTTTCGGCATACCTATAGGAATGCCTTTTCATGAAGATAAAATCTTCCACCATGTATATCGGTGAGACAATATACTTCAAAAGAATTGAATCTTGTAAACTTGCATGGATGACAAAGTAAGTTGCATATTTAGTGCCCTTTTGTTAAAATTTGGTAAGGATCTTATTTATTTATTTGCATTATTCTTTTTACTTCTTGAAAAATTAAAATCATTTATTTATCTATATTTGTAATTGAAAATATTTTTTATTTTTAGTTCATAATCTTTATCCTATTATCTTACCAATTAAAATTAAATTAACTTTCACATAAAATATTAACTGTTGTTCAAAAAGAACTAAATTAACTTTGTTCATACATTGATGTCACCTATTGCTATTAAAAACTAACGCTTTCAGCTAATTAGGGATGATTTTTGTAATTACACCAAACTTAAAAAACAAACCATGAAAATTGAAAATGAAAACAAAAAGACAACCAAATGAGCGCTAAATTTTTTACCTAGAAAACCCCATCAATGATTTTTTTTTTTTTTTTTTTTTACCACGCTCTCAATTCTTTCCTTTAAATGAACGAAATTATTACAAATCACAGCTAAAAATCAGGGTTTTCAGAATAAATTGAATAATGGTATATATTGATATGTGTGAAAGAGCTTAATTAATAATGCATTAATTAAAAGTACTTTGCTTAGTGATAAGTAAATGTACAGGTGGCCCTGCTATCGCCGGCTTTCTTTAGTATTCTTTGTACGATCCAACGTTAAAAACTGCAGGGACAGGATAAGCTTAATTGCCCTAACATGCTTTTCTTTTAATAACCTCTTAAATTATTAGTTTTTCCATTGATAAATATATAGGTTTTCATTAATTACATTTTTATTTATGTAGATGTTTATGGATAGGTTTCATGATGGGCCTAACCTAATCAGTCACATAATTTTGCTGACTCTTTTCGACTTAAGATACAAAATTGGATATTGTTCATGTCAATAATCTTTGATCATTGTCCAGGAGGATAGTTTTTATTCATTTTGTTTTTGCCTTTTGATCGGTAGAGCACAGCAAACTCAATCGATATTATATTACTATATTTAGTAAATAAAAATAGGTATCTCTATGATAGAATTAGATATGTTAGCTTTAATATTAGACAAAAGAAGTTTTTATTTTTTGGATCTTTGTTATGAGATATTGTTAAGCTGCTTAACTTCCCGATTTATAGGTGTTGAATATTTGTTAATTAGTTCAGTACCTGAAGAAATTGTTTTTGTGTATTTTTTTGTCTTTAATTGTACTTTATATGAATATATTTATATTTATATAGTATATATATGTAGAATTTTTTTTTTTTTAATAGAGTACTATTGCGCCAAATATTTACTATTTTGGCCGCACTCGTGCTGCTGTTCCCGCTTTATGTGACTTAAGGCCTAACTACGTCAAATTGATTGAAATAACTAGTTTTAAAGTAATTAACTGCAATAAATTTATTCGACTCGGACCTGATTAATTTGTACATCCGTATGATCAATAAACGTACATGGTATATATGATTAATACCTAATTTAAGGTGCTTTCTCTGTTCAAATTTAGATATTTTTCTTTTAATTTATTTTGAATTATCTATAGATAATGGTCCATATCCTAACATGATGTGTTAGTTTTGGATATGTTGTTAGTCCAATTATATGATGTGACTCAGATTGTTTTTTGTGATGATTATGATAATATAATAAAATAAGCTCACTTTTTTTTCCATTTAAATTTTTTTGCTTGTCTGGCCAAAATATTTAATTATAAATTAAGGAATAAATTATAAAGAAAAATTCACTATCCTTAAAAAAAAAATTATATTTTAAAGGTTTTATCTTCTTCTTCTGTTTTTTTCCCCTTTCTTTTACCATTGTGAATATATAAATTATTAAAGTATATGAAGAGCAAAATATAATGAGTTGTCTTTATGGTACATTTTGCATCAAGAAAGTGAAAAGGGGAACGGATGGTGACCTTTTGCCACCTTGTGGCACTTTGATTGGGAAGGTGAGGGAGAAAGAAAAAGAGAATGGGTTTCATCCTATATTAAGAAGAATTAATATATATATATGTATGTATGTATGTATGTATGTATCATTATTATGTTATAAAGTAGTAGTAAATTATGATTTATTAAGTGGTAGTCACGAAAATTACAATTATTTGTACATAGATACAAATAAACATATTTTTAAAATATCGTTTAAAAACATATCAAAATAATGATATTTTACAAAGTTTAGATGAAAACTGGCCGAAAGAGACTACGACTTCACTAATAGTTTAGATTATAGTGATGCCCTATAATGTTCTTTTTTTTTTTTTTTTTTTTTTTTTTTTTTTTGAATTTTTCTTTGATAGGGGTAAGCATTGAATGAAGAAGAAAAGGTTGGAATATTAATTATTGAATAATATCTACAAATGAAAAGGAAGTCTTTTATTTCACTTGGATGTATTCATGAATTAAGTGGCTAACATGTACCATTTGATGTTACTTGTTCTTAGGCATATAAATTATGGATTTATTGACTTTAAAGGCCATTTTAGTAAGTGGGGTTAAGTATATTATCATTTTTTTTTGTCTTTGATATAAATAGTTAACGCGATAAATAAAATAAAATAAAAATGTGTACTATCTTGTGATATTTATATTGCATAATCCTCCCACTATCTTACAAATTTAATTCCCTTCCCTTATCTTAAGGTTGAGTTCATTGAACATAATATTCTTGTTAGATGGAGAATCAACTTCTTTTCATGCCCATTCTATTACTCAAGAAAGAAAAACAAAATACCACGAATATGTTTTTCTATTGTTTAGTATTTTACCCTTATTTAGCAAGCTCATGCGATGTTTATTTAGTGAACAAAACGTAAAAATTATTTAAAAAACGAGATTGTTACACAAAATTCAACATAATATAAGAATCATTTAGGTTTTTCTATATTCATCTTTGTTTCGCTTTTTTTTTTTAATTATCATTATTTACAGATTTAGAGTGGATATAAGAAAAAAATTCAAACATTTGTCTTTATTTTTCTCAATTCAAATTCAACATTCGTGTATAGTTTAACTATTCATGTTATTGTCAAAGCCATTTGGATAAAGTGATATTGATTTTCCTTTAATAATTTCATTTAAGAAAAGACCAGGTGTTCAATTTCTATTACTAAAAAATCTGACCCAATTTATCAAAATTAAAAAAAAAAAAAATCACGTCACCAAAATAATCGTACCATTGTAACTATATGAATTTTCAACGGAATTTATTTATATATTGATTTTGTGATTGCTTACTATTAATTTCGATCTCAAGATCTCGATGATTTGATTAAATAGCATTTTTAATTATAATATATTGAAAATGTTTGAATTTTTTCTTATTTTTTTCCCCCTTAGTGGTAAATGGTAAATCCCAGAGGCTTAGATAAGACAAAATAATTAAAGATAAATTTGATGGGTAATTCGACATTCTTGCTCCCAATCACCATGTTTGTTTTAGAAGTCCCACTTGTTTATGATTATTCCAAAATTCAATAATCAAAATAAATTACAAATAAGATAATTATTACATATTTTGTCCAAAGATATAATTAGTCTTACTTACACTAATAATAATAATAATTAAAAAAAAATTAAAAAATAACCTTTCTTGCCGCTGTTTTGCCTTTGGCTCACAGTTTTTAGGATATTTATTTATAAAGTCAAATATGTCGTAAATAGATTAATGAAACACCTTAATAAACTAGTCATAATTTATACGCAACTAAAACTCACCTAAAATACAAAGTTGAAATTGACCAGTCACACTTATATAGAATAATAGAAGTAATAATTATTTTATGCTATAATTTGCTTTATTTAAATACGAAAAAGGAAAACTATCAACATACTAATATTTGTTATGGTTGATTATCAATTTTGAGTGCATTTAATTTACTCTATATATATACCCACACTATATATATATAGAGTACGAGAAGTAGGAACTTTATATAGTTATTTATTTATTTTGATGATTTTTTTTTATGTGTTATGCCTAAAATACCATATAATAATTCACCCTAATTTATCTCTCTGTACTAAATTACATATATTTATATTAGATATATTGATTGTGTTTTAATTACTAAACACACATACTAAGTCTGCATATTATACTTTTATATATATATGAAGTAAATATTGATTATTTTATACACAAGTCGAATGTATATTGTACGCTATTTCAAGTTATGTATGGGAGGCAGATGATGAAAATAAATTGGCCTTCTTTTGAGATTTAAAATGTAAAGAGAAAAACCTTTCTTGAAGCTTGATCTTAAAATTTAGTCAGTCTTATTGTGTCATGTTAAGTTGCGTTCATGAAAGTGATGAGAGTGTTATGTATATTTATTAAATATAGTTCTTATTACTCCAATCTTGAATTATGGGCACCCTTATTGTCAAATCTTTAGAATTTGAGAATTATTTTCCGTCATGAAATGGGCATCTATAGGAGGAAAAGAACATCTAACCAATTTTTTTCAACTCAAGTATCATGATCAAATGAAGCGAAGACATTTAGGTTCTTTGTTTCATGCAAGAAAATCATAGTTTTCTCAAGATGTACTACATAATGGATCATAGTAAATGGCGTTACAATATTTCTTAAATAAATGGGATAATTGATGAATTATCTTATCATTACGTGTTTAAGTGAGTGTCTTATAATAACATGCCTCAAAAAATGCATGTAAAAGACTTTCAAGACCTTACTTTTCTTCTTATTGGGGGTTGGGGGGGAGGTAAGAAAAATCTGAACATATCAACCACCACAAGTTTCTTGATCTCTTTAATGTAAGATAATATTAGATACGATTACATTTCCTTAATTAAGGGGTTTAAGACAAAAATAATGACCACATTCGTCATCAACAAGAAGGCGATTGGATCGAATTATTGTCTCCTCAAAATTTATTGAGTAAAAAGTCTTATCCTGAAAAAATTTTAATAAGACGAGAGAAGTGAGCCTAGCATATAAAGTATTATACGAATTTCCCTAATATAGACTACACCAAGTATGATCACACTTAATCAAAAACAAAATTGAAAAATGAAATCATACCATGGAAATGATAATGCATGCCATCACCCATGTTCTCACATTCAAGTTCAAATCTCATGATACAAATCTACAAAGGACACAATTACTAATGCATGTTATCAATAGGCCAAATCAAATCCCCATGTCCCACTCTATAGGCTCCAAATCTTAACCACAGTAAAATATGTAAACTCCACCCCCCAAAAGACCCTCCCCACCCAACCACAATGGTTAAAAATAGAAGTGAAATCTTTCAAATCATAAAGTGCAGTAAAAACTCCCATCTAGGAATGTAAAAACGTCCATCATCACAAAACGACAAAAAACTCAAAATTCCCAAAAAAAAATAAAAAATAAAAAAAATCGGAAAAATGTGCAAAGCTATGAAAAGGGTACGTGGCA
>JACFYI010001910.1:602539-621614 GCA_014898755.1 Handroanthus guayacan
AAACCTCGAGGGCATTTTGCTAATTAACCTATTTGTTATTTTGTAAATAGTTGCTCGACCTAGTTACCGCGACCATCTTCGTGAGGAGGCACCACTTTTCCTGAAGTTATAGGACTATTTTATACCTACCCGCTCGCATTGATAATATGTGTAAGAGATCAAGTACATATTATCATGTTAGAATATATAATGTCATAAGTAGAGATCTAATAGCAACCTTATACACTTATAGAAATAATGGGATACAACCTATAAACGATGTATTTATAGCAACTAGGTTGTACCATACATATGGAAATATGTTGCATTATCATGTGACCTTTCAGGATACCAAATCTACGGCTGTAGAGGTAGGTTGTACGGTTTGGCCAACGTTTGGTTTGGGTCATGACCCAAATAGAAAGGCGTAGAGCTTGGTAACAAATTGGTCATTTTCACCCTATTTAAGGGTATTTTTGTCATTTTCATGCCCTATCCGGACTTCTCTCACATCAATCAGTTTTGGGTACATGTATCTTTTTATTTAAAGGCCTTTTAAGCTTTTCTTGGAAATATGAGTTATTTCAACGCCTGATTCTCGAATATTGGCTGGAGCCATTTGCTTTTATACTTAAAAGAAAAAATGAGACGGTCCACTCTTCGTGTTCCCGGCCCGTCTTCACGCATACTCACTCGACCAATTTGATCTGTAATATGATGTAAAAATATACAAGTTGTGATAAGTTCAGTTTGTCTTCATTTTTATCACCAAATAGTCAGTTTTTTTTGTGGGCTATCCCCTAGAAGCTAACTCTAAGACAAGTCCCTCCTTTGGGGGAAAGCTTTTTGAGATTTTAGCCACATTTGAGAGCTACTTCTTTGTATTTCTCCTATTTTTTTGAGCTGTGTATATGGTCTACTTTCCTGCAACTAGATTAAAAAATATGGTTTTGATGTGGGTAAATTGTAAAATACCAGAAATGCTAACTTAGAATTGGGTCAAGCTCAAATGGAGACACAACCTGCAAAATTACATGTGGATTGGGTTGATTATGATATATTTCAACTGTTTACTGGAAAAAGTTTTCTCGATTTAAATTATGTCAACCATATAAATTGTGTCACACGACACGCCATGAATACTTTTGGGTGTCTATAACTTTAAGTCATCCAATATTTTTCTTCAATTGCTCTCAAATCAGATAAACTAACGAGGAGCTTTGGTCGGTTTGGTTCCTTAGTGGTTTTCTTTGTTTTCAACCCGAATCCAATAAATAGTGTTACTCAGATCTTACATACCTGATCGGAGGACCAACTGGAAGGATCAATTTCGAACTCAAATCATATTCATTTTCTAGCACAGTTTATAGTTGAATTTTGAAATGGTACTAAGAAATATGCTTTTGGTACCTAATTAAAGTATCAATTATTAGTACTAGTAGTACATTTGAAATGTTTTCAAGAAAGGAAAATGCAGAAAAACCATTTATGAGGTTTATATTTATCAGAAATCAGGTTAAATAATCACAATTGAAATCTAAATAAAAATTACATAATTATGTGGTTTGCGATGGGACTTAAAACCATAATTGTTTATAATTGGTGAGAAGTTATAAGATGATTAACATCTATACGCAAAAGCTTGTTTTCACATGACAGACTATTTGAAATTTCACTTTTTTTAGGCCGCTTTAATTAATTTTTTTTTTCAGTCTATATTGGCTTTTATTATTTTCGGCATAACTTGTACATAAAAATGAGTTTTTAGTTTGGGTAATGATGTAAAATATGTGACACATTGTTAGAAGTGATGTTATACTAAAAAGAAAAATTGATGATCATTTTTTAAATTATTATTCTGAAGAATTTATTTCATTAGCGTTGGACACATCTAATTTATTTTGATATTGTGTACTCTATTTTGATGCAGTGTGAAAAAATAGCTAGAACACTTCGCAATTATATTATTGAAATGCCATTAATGAAAAAAGGATCCATGTTCGTGTTAGAATATGAATTTAGGGGACCACTACCTAAACTTACATAAATGAGAAACAATCGATGTTCCTTCCAGATCAGCAATTGGACTTATAAATGGCAGAAATACACTCATTCCCGTAGTACGCAATCATTGCAGTTACGGTTGTATTTATTACTTGTATTATTCAAATTTTGCCGTTTTTATGTATGACTTGAGCGTCAGAATGTTATCACCAGGCTCACCCAACGATCCTAATCATTTCTTGTACTTTCAAATTCGGATCAAATCAAGCACGATCCTTTTGATTAGAAGAAATCCCATATGTTCAAATTATTGTTTACTAGGACACAACAATCTATTGCAACCAAATTATTAAACTTTTCATACATTTCAATTACAATGAACAATAATTAACGCCACACTTTCATAACTTAAATACAAAAACAAACAATCACATACACAATCAAAAAAACATAACAAGACACAAATCTACACAAGTGAATAACATCACTTATTGATACAAACATACATAAATACTTAACATAAAACCATCCCATAATTAGTGTGCCATTAAGCAACACTAATTGAGATTAGCATTAAATTGAAACCCACCAGGAATTAAGTTTCCAATGTTCAAGAGTCCGGCCAGGGTATTCCCAATGAACTGCAAATTTGAAACTAAGCCACCAACTGAAGGTAAAGTCGCATTACAAGAGGCCAAAGGCGTGTTCACGACTAGTTTGCAGCCGGAAACAAGTGTGGAGAGGAGAAAGTTTAAAGGGTCTAAAAGTATGGAAAATAATCCGGAGCCATTTGTTGTAGCTGTTGAAACCACATTTCCACCACATTGGAGTTGCACCAAAGCATCTGCATTATACAACGGAAGCAATTAATGTATGAGATTTGACCTTACAAAGATTTACGTGATCTGACAAAAATAGTATTCGACAAATAGAAAGTAAAAACATAGAAGTTACATAGTTCGGCAAAATTTGCTCACGCGAGCTTTTATTCTTCCATTCGGTAAAAAATACTAGACAACTATAAAGTGAAAACACAGAGGAGGTTATGTGGTTTGGAAAAATAAGTCTATGTCATGTAAGCTTATGTTCTCCCGTTCAAAAAAATAATAACAAGCAAGTTAAAAAGTAAAATAGAGGAAGGTTAAACAGTTCAATGAATCTGCTTATGTCCATGACGGCTTTCATTCCTCCACTATGATAGAAATTTACGGGTGTAAGAATAACTATTATATTTAGTACCCAAACTCAAGACAAGAACCCCTTTTGTAACTCGTAACTCAAAGCAAGTCTTCACAAGTTTCATGGGTCTCACGACTGTGTTTGCAGTAATTAAAAAAATACTCCTAAGTTTGTTTACCACTTCTCCTACAACTAAAAAACCTAACACAAAATCTTAATTCTACACCAAAACAACTACTTTAAGAATTCTGGTCAAATTTAAAATTGTAAATTTATATATAATTTAATTTGTATGTTAAACTTACTAGGGAAAACAGGGGTGGCTGTACCATTGACACCAATGTTCCCATTAGGAGTGCAATAGAGAATGCCTTGAATTCTAAATAGCCCTAAAATAGGGCCAAGAATCCCTCCAAGTTGTGCTTGAGCCATTGGCACTACAATGCCAACAATCAAGAGGCTAAAAAGAACAATAGATTTTCTGGCCATATCAGCTACTTCTGCAGTTATATTTTGGAGTTGATTTGGTTTATAAAACTTGCTGCATCGACGACGCCTATTTATAGAGAAAATGAGAAGGTCCGTCCATTCGTCCTTGCCACCTTTCTATTAGTGACAAAAGATTTTGCGATAATGGCTTTTATTTGGTTAGTTTTGTCATTTTCTAACTGGTAATAATTTCTATTTTGTTATAATATAGCTTAATAGTGATACAAACCAATATTTTCAGTAACTATTGGTAATTTGTGACATGTGCACGGTGATAATCTAGTGACAACAAAAATTGTTATTGTAACTTGTGACAATGTTTTAGTGTCAATAGTTAGTGACCATATATATGTACAATAATCTAAATACAATTTTTTTTTTAATTACTATTAAGTTCTAAATTCTTTGCGGTTTCAACACAGAATTACTTACAAATTTCATATCGTCATTTAATATATTGTCACTAATTTTTCTTTTTCTTGCAGTGTGTAGTCTTCGCGCGTGCCCACTTGCTCACGCCGATGGGCATTGCAAGAAGTCAATAGATACAAGTTGCTATAAATTCATTTTGTCTTGTGTCTTATCCCTTTTTAAGTGAGGAATTCACCATAGATTTGTAGGCGTTCCCCTATAAGCTAACTCTATTACAAGTCCCTTTTTTAAGGGAAAGCTTTTGAAGATTCTAGCCATATTAGAGAATTACTTCTTGTATTGCTCCTATTATTTGAGCTCTATAAATGGTCCAAACTAGCTGCAACTAGATTAAAACAAATGGTTGCCACAATTTTTTTCCATCCCAATCTCTTTGGTTCATTTTTTAACATTTTTTAACATGATGTAGATTTTTCAGTTGCATATTCAAATTGGCACAGCAATGGAAGCAACTAGAAGGGTATCCAGAAGAAGGGATTTTAATGCTATCAAATTTGGTTTCATGGAACAAAACTTTGATGCTTATCACGTATATTATGGGTGATTTGGGTGTTGAGATTTTTCTAGTCAATCGGTACAAAACTTGATTCGAACCAAAACCCTAAATGCACAAGAAACGGTTTGGGTTGTTACATAGTCCAACAAAAACTCTTTGACGCTCAAGTAGCCTCCAACTGGACTAGCAAAAACACTCCAATAAAACCGTCTAAGCTAACCTACGCTTAAGCCAGTCAAGGCCCGAAAAGGATAAAATATGGAGAGTAAATGAGGGAAAATATAGTGATATTAATGAAAAAAATCAGTAAATTTCTGCTATTTATAGGTCGAGTTGCTAATGTGAAAGGAATATTTAATCTTTTCTCACTGGTTAGGTAGTTGATTTTGGATTCGGATCCTAACCCAGTAAGAAAGGCACAAATCCCCTTTTCATTAATGATATTTTATTAAATATGCAATATAACAACAGGCCTCGACTTATTCTAATTTTTATTTTTGCATCTAAAATATAATTTCAAGTAGTTTTTTTTCCCCCTTATGTTTTTATGTCTGTTGGCATGTGTTACATGATTTATGTACATATGATTTATTGAGAATGTTTGTTTATATTTTGAAATATACAAGAATTTGTATGCGATCATTATTTTCTAACAATATACACATGGTGGAATGTAGTGGCAAGTACTCAAGCTATGTCAAAGGGATTAAAACATGATACTCTTTTTAGCATTTTGTATCTTTCATTCAATGCATGAATACGTGTCAAATAAGTGCAAATATAGAAAACACCAAGAACAATTAGCATGTACTTGTATGCAATAAAACAAGAGATGAAAATTTATCATAAGAAACCAGTCGAACCGTTTTCTGGACTTTCATTTTATTCATGTTTTTATTGTTGAGTTGAACAACACAACATTAGTGCCACAAGGAAGATTACTAAGATGTTTGTATCTGAAGAGTAGAGTGCAAGAAAAGACATCAAACAGAATTCCCCTTCCGTGCACAATATCCCTTGTAATAAGCACAAAACGAGTGTTTACTCCACCCTTTCCTTGCCCATGAGTGTGATCTTTTAGACTTACCTAAAACAATATAAATCACTAACTACAATCCATAAAGTTGAGAAAAACTCTTGATTATAGGCAAATCGACCCACAAAATGGACATAACTTCATCATATGGTATATGTGATCTCACAAACGACCATCACATAGTTATGGCTTCAATCTTGATAATCACCATTCTATACCTCATATACCGAAAAAGAACAACGATATACTTACTCGACTACGCGTGCTACAAGCCTCCTCTGTCTCACCGTGTTCCCATGTCCATGTTCATTGAGCACGTGGAACTCGAAGAACAATTTGATTCCAATAGTGCATCTTTCCAAATCAAGATTCTTGAAAAATCAGGATTTAGCCAAGAAACATGTGTCCCTCCATCCTTAACTCGACTCCCTATTTCAAGATCCGTTTATATCGCCATAGATGAAGCAAAAACCGTGATCTTTTCGGTTGTAAAAGAGCTTTTTGAGAAGAATAATATAACCCCTAGAGAAGTAGATATTTTGATCATAAACTCAAGTATGTTTTCTCCTACGCCTTCACTTGCTTCAATGGTGATCAATAAGTTCAAAATGAGGAGCAATATTATGAATTTTAATCTCTCAGGAATGGGTTGTAGTGCTGGGCTTATATCAGTTGGTCTAGCTAGAGATCTCTTAAGGGTCCATAAAAATTCTTTGGCTCTCATAGTTAGTTGTGAGATCATGAGTTTGAATTGGTACACGGGCAAAAACCGTTCGATGTTGTTAACTAACTGTTTGTTTCGAATGGGTGCTGCTGCTATACTAATGTCCAGTCGAGCTCGTGACAAGAAAAAAGCTAAGTATGTGTTGGAGCATGTGGACCGAGTTCACAGAGCACAAGATGATGAATCATATGGTTGTGTTTTTCAAGAAAATGACGATGAGAACAAAGTAGGTGTGTCAATTTCAAAGAAAATAGTCAGGGTTGCTGGAGAAGCACTGGAGCAAAATTTAGCTCTGTTGGGGCCGAAAGTTTTGCCATTTAGAGAGCAACTTCGATATGGGATTTTCTTGACTTTGCAGAAGATGAAGATATTACGAAAGGGAAGTTTTTACGTCCCAAATTTTAGGAAAGTTTTCGAGCATTTTTGCATTCACGCTGGAGGGAGGGCCGTGATTTCTGGGATTGAGAAGAGTTTGAAGATGAAGGAAGAAGATGTTGAAGCGTCAAGAATGACTTTGTATAGATTTGGTAATACTTCATCTTCTTCTATTTGGTATGAGTTAAGTTATATTGAAGCTAAAGGGAGAATGAAGATGAGGGACAAGGTCTTGCAGATTGGATTTGGGAGTGGATTTAAATGTAATAGCGCAGTTTGGAGATGTGTTGCAAATATTAAGGTCGACAAAACTAATCCTTGGAGTGATAGAATTCATTTGTATCCAGTAGAAGTGCCTGAAACTATTGACATAATTTAAGCTTTTGTCACAATGACACAATGTTTGTATTGATTTCTTCAGCTGTAATATATACATATATGTTTCAAGATTGTTCAATTGAAGATGATGGGATCTACTTTGGGCAATCATGTGCTAGGTTCCTTTAGCCTTTGTAGAATACTAAGATGTCTTGAGATCCAAAATAACACGCAAGGGTTCCAATTTTAGCTTTCCTGTGTATTTCCATCCAGACCTCTCAAGAGCAAATATTAGGCTCGTGCACTATTTATGCAATAATAATTGTTAGGTTGATTATCTGTTTGATGGGATCAATGACTGATAAATACAATATATGAATAAATGTAAAATATGCTCCGAAGGATACCGACATAGCTTTGTTAATCTTACTTGATGCTCATTCCGCCTATTTGGTAAAGGTAGATATCATCCCACATTATGAACGGTCCTTCATCTAAAATACACAATGCCACGTATCAAAACGAACACCGAAGTCTGTTCAATAATTTCAAATCACGGGCTTCTATATATCAAAGTACACACTGGGAGTATGCTGGATAACTAGTGTAAATCACGTGCTTTCGTATATAAACAATCACTGATCTAGAATCGGTAACTACTTTAATTGGTAACTAGTTTAAATCATGGGCTCTATGATAAACACTAAAATAGATTGAATAATTTATCTTATCTAATCTAATCCAACCCAGAAGTACACACAGCCTAAAATGCAGAATTCACCCCCACTAGAAAAGTTGCCAAAAAAGAAGAATTATTGCAGAAACACAGTATTTAGTTAACAACTCATCAGCATCCAAAATGCATTGTAGCCATTTGAGACAACAATATGAACTCCAAAAGGAAAAGCAAATGATAAAAACCACCACAAGTGATACAAGTATCCAGAACTCCAAAAAATCTTTTCTCCTCCATCGAACAAAAATTGTTCCCAGCAGTTCTCTGCCCTCCCACATCTCAGTCCTAGTTTTCTAGTGTTCGTTTACCTTTTCTCCTGTTGCTGTGTAACTGCAATTCACTTAGATGGGACACGGAGGGACATCAAGAGTAATACCAGCTTGAATTTGACCCCATCCAATCAGACGCCAATGCCTATCGATTCTGCGGCTCAGAGCAATTTTCTCTCCTTTGCTGGTGCACACCGGGGAAGTGAGCTGCAGTTTTGCGAAAACATTCTTAACAGCAACAACACGAGCCCCTGTCGACATAGATCCAATGTTCAACATGAGGATCTCTCCCTTGGCCAGCTTTGAGACCTTACCCTGTCTTTCTGTGTCCTTTGTTCTGACACCCAACAGTCGCCTCAGCAAAAAGAAATTAACCTGCATTAAAGAATTCAGGGAGTGAACCGACTTCTCCAAGAACCTAATTGAAAGTTGAAACATAACCATATTTGTAATTCGTGGATGAGTTAAAACCATGTTCTAGAAGCAATCCTTACCTCTAGTTCAACATACACTTCAGGGAGTGAACCGACTTCTCCAAGAACCTGGCCAACCAGCCTATCAGCACGTGTAAGTGTGGGGTCCATTGTAGTTCCAACTCCAATAAGGCCTCCAGGCACCGCAAATTGTAATTCATTTTGCTCAGCGTACAGGGAAACTATTCTAGAGTATATAGGGGTGCACTTGATATTGTCGTTTTCGTCCTTAACAACAATACCAGGACGGACCTCAATGTATTGATTTACCTTCAAAACACCCTGCAAGAATAGTTAACAGCTCTTTTATATTGGTATGAATGGATGAGTGAGTTACATGTGGCTGTTTTTGAAAAGAGATCAATAGGAGAACATGAAATGTTGGATAAACCAACTCTAGTGGGGAAGACCACTTTCTAGTCTTTCCAGCTTCATATATGGCAGCTGATAGAACAGTTAATACTCTGAAAGACAAGTGACAAGCACAAATTTACTCATTAGACAAATGAGGAAATCTACCTTTAGAATACTTCCACCAGCAACACCACCTCTAATTTCATCTACCTCAGATCCGGGCTTGTTGACATCAAAAGACCTGATTACAATCATATTTGGTGGCGAAATGAAGTTCCTCTCTGGAATAGGGATTTTCTTCACAATATATTCACATACAACATCAATATTATACTTCAGCTGGGCAGAAATTGGCACCACTGGGGCACTATCTGCAACAGTTCCCTAACAAGACAATTTGGAAGATGGTATTAGATATGCGTATACACACATGCACACGCATATATCATCCAGATTTGTAACAGATTCATCAACAAACCTGAATAAATTTCTGAATGGCTTCATGTTGGTTGATGGCAACATTTTCCTGAACAAGATCAACTTTATTTTGAAGTATTATGATATGTTGGAGACGCATAATTTCAACAGCAGCTAAATGTTCTGATGTCTGAGGTTGAGGACAACTCTCATTGGCAGCTATGAGAAGTAAAGCTCCATCCATAATTGCAGCCCCATTAAGCATTGTAGCCATGAGAATATCGTGACCCTGTGGGCAAGTACGAAAGTCAAAAGAATATTTAGTCCTGAAGATAACTATAAGATTTAATAAAGCCTAATGAAAGATTGGTTCACACGTGATGCTGTGGGACATGCAAAGTTACAAGCAAGCCCGTGTGGGACTGGCAGGAACACAGAAACATTCTTCGAAAGTCATAAATGAAACACAGCTGCAAATGCTAATGAAATAGCAATAAAGGCCTTACCGGGCAATCAACAAATGACACGTGCCTAAGCAATTTCATCCTGCAGTTCTCAAACCCAGGAACATCACACATTGGACTATCTTCTTTTCCACTGCCATATGCCCTGAGAAAAGTTCGCATATCTAATGAGGACGGAGGACCAGCAAGAAAGCACATCAATAACCAGACCCCACACTGTATATCTTACTTGTAGCACATGGGTCGAGGACACCGATCATCTTCACACTTGTAAATCTTTGCATTGGCATATCCAAGCTTGATGGTAATATTGCGTTCCAGTTCATTTTTAAAGCGAACAGTCTGTACGTAAAATGCATTCCAGATCATAAAAACTTTCAGTATAGATGAACTTAATCTTTCTGTGGCCTTAAAAATCCAAGGTACAATATTGTCCATCATCATTCATAAACAAAATCATGAAAGCAAGCCCACTTAAAACGAATGAGAACA
Source organism: Handroanthus guayacan (assembly GCA_014898755.1). Classification (NCBI taxonomy): domain Eukaryota; kingdom Viridiplantae; phylum Streptophyta; class Magnoliopsida; order Lamiales; family Bignoniaceae; genus Handroanthus; species Handroanthus guayacan. The sequence goes on from JACFYI010001910.1 coordinate 612,777, forward strand.
AGAAACTTAGGAGTACAAATCTACGAGACAATAAAGTCAATTGCTTACAGAACCCTTGGTAGAAGGAGACAGTAAATACTAAAACTAAACATTATTTCAAATATGAATAACAAAAAGATGCATAAGAAGAAGTTTTCAAGTGCAACAGAAGAACCTCTCGACTACAGTCATAAAGTTAAAAAATTAGTTAACATAAACCACTCAAAACCCCAATGCAACTGTGAAGATCTCACCTAATTTTTTCTCTTACCTCTACTGCTAATTTAAATGATATTAAGAATAATGCACTAAACAGATTCACAAAGAGATTTAACTGCACCTGCAAAAATGCTTCCTAAACTCACATGGTGAATAAATATCCAAATAATACCAAAGGAGTTCAATACCTGCACACCAGATATGGCCTTCACAACTGTCGACTTCCCATGAGCCACATGACCAATCGTGCCTGAAGAACTCAATAAGTTAACAATGAACTATTAAAATAATGTAATATGAAAACTTTGCAATATTATATGAACAAAGCAGTTCAAAGTAACAGTACCACAAGCTTACCGATGTTAATCGTAGCCTGGCGTGAAATAACCTCAGGTGAGAGTGGATGTAGTTTTGTTACATCCAGCTTGCTCAAGTCCTGCTCCATCAAGCCCTTCTTAGACATTTTGGCAGCTCTTGATACAATAAAATGCTACTTGGAAATTAGCAATAGCCTGGAACAAAACATTATCATTATTTGCAAAGGCAAGTTGACTTGTTTAGATAAACAGAACGTGCATCTGTATGCAAGTAAAATGCAGTGAAAATTATTAACAGGGTGAAACGACCGAAGAACTGCAGGGAGCTAAATGAAGAAGCTACTGAATCATACCGGGCACAGGAACACACTATATCATACCAGGCACAGAAACACACTAACATACACACAACAAATCAAATCCACAAACCTCCGAAAATTAGAGAAGCATGAAATTCTATTAGACTTTAACCTCTAAGCCATGGGTACTCCATTTTACTTGAAGTACTCTTACTGGGTACTCGATGGGTACTAGGACATAATGGGTACCCTTGGGAACATGCCCAACATTTTAAAAAAATATTTTAAGACAATGAGCATGGCATGGATACAACTTTGGTTACGCCAAATGGTCTTCTTTGTAACAAGAAAGCACTTCAAATGACATGAAAAACACACTGTTAATCCCTGAATAGGTCCGCTAACGAGCCAAGCTCAAGCCGAGCTTGGCAAGAATTCTAAGCTCAAGCTCGAGATCATTAATTAATATCAAGCTGGAGATCCAGCTCATAATCAAGTAAGCGTTAGTCGAGCTCGATAAGCTTGATGAATATTGATTTTCTCGCTCAAGCTCGGCCCAATTTGCCATTTCAATTACCATATTCAGTCTTTTCATCAAGAAAATAATAGGAGCTAAGTTTGAAATCCAGATATAAGTTTTTCATAAACTAATTGGAAAAGCATTTAGCTAATAACTAAACGTGGAATTAGTGACGATAGTTGAAACGAACAGGTATTTGTATATTTCATTTAAAAAGTGAAATCAGAAACCTTACTCATAGATGTCTCTAATTTCCCGGTCTTTATTTTGATTATTTGGAGGTGAAAGTGACAATTTCTACCATGAGATTTCATATTCCTAAGGTTCTTCCATATGCAAACTATTGCAAGAACACAAAATGCCAGCTCAACAAGGTTAATCTTCTCACCAAGGTCATGCTAACACTCCAATAGCAAACAATATAAATTTAGCAGGAAAGAGGAATTATAATGAAAGAAGCAGTAACAAAAATTATAAACTGTAATTTAACCAAAAATTTGGGGGAAAAAAAAAGAATGGTTCTTCACCTTCCGTAGTTAGGGGCGAAAATTCCTTAATCTTGTTACGCAAATAAAATCTTAAAATGAATACAAAAACATTAAATCTTGCTACTTCGATACAAATTGAATACAGAACATTGAGAACACTTTGATCAATCATCATTATTTAACACTATCAGTGTTATACCTTTGAACAATCCTAAACCTTGCTACTCCACGAAAATCTGAAATTGACGAAATCGGCTATACCTTCAAAACTTCGAATCGGTTGACAGCAAACTTCAATAATATTCAGAGAGGCGTCGAGCGGCGGTGGCCTTAGCTGGATTAGGGATCGATTTAGCTCGGGTCTCTCACAGCTCTAAGCGGCTAAGCCTCTAAAGTCTAATCGATGGCGCAGCTTCTAGGGTTTAGAATTGGTGCTTTGCTCTTTTTTCTTAGTTTTTTTATTTTTTCTTTTTCTAATTTTAATTAAAGTTTAAAATTATTATTGATACAGAAAAATAGAAAAAAATTATATAAAAAATAAACCCCCTTCTATAAGGCTACGCATTTAAGAAATTTAATTAGCCCATCAATTAATTATTAAATTTTTTAGAGTGAAAAATTAATGAGTTTATTTTTTTGGAATAAATAATTTATGGATATGTAGGGTATTAAAGTTTATTTTAAAATTTTTTTAGTAATCTTCCTAAACAGGATAGAGAAATTATTAAGAGAAATGTAGTTATTAATTGTTTTATACTAAAATTGATAATACTTTCTTTTAATTATATGAGAGAAAATTTTTGGTTTGGTTTGAAAAATAAAATAATTTAGTTTTTGTTTAAGAAAATTGTTACCATAATATTTCAAATATTTTTAATCATTTTTAAGTATTGAAGTATAAGTTAAAATATTTTGTAATATGTTTCATCCTAATTTTAAAAAAAATAACATTTTCATATATTATATTATTAAATATTAATTAATATTTCTCTGTGGTTAGTATGAAGGATTTTCTTCTTCTTTTTTTTCTTCTCTCTAAATCATATAATTAAATTTGAATTATAGAATTTTATCTATAAAAATTATAATTTGTGTGGACTTTTACAATTTATGAGTTTAGAATTTCAAAGTTTATTATATAATTTAATTGTTAATCACTTTATAGTTAATATAACTCGAATTGGAATTTAATTAATTTTGTTTCTAATCAATATGTATCTTGTAAAATAATTCAAATAAAAATTTCACTTCATTTCTTGAAGCGTATCATGATATTATTTTTTACAAATTATAGTTAGTAACTTGTAAATTAATTTTTATTATTTAAAAAAATAACATATAAGTGATTAGTGTGCAAGAATCACGTAGGAACAAGATGGGCATTCCTGTGTCCATTCCAATAATACTAAAAATAGTATGACTTAGGGATTTAAACCCTTTTTTCTTTTCTTTTTTTTTTTCCCCCTTTTTTCGACAATAAAGCATATTCCCAAAAACGTGAGATCCCTTGGTATTAGCTATTCTAACATATTAGGAATATATTATAATTTGTTAGTACAAAATTATCCTTCAAAAAATCAAGCAACCCCAAAATTTCTACATGGCTCTAGATTTTATTTATTTATTTAAAAATATTATTTAATTAAGAAATATTTATTTCTTTAAAAATATTTATTAATTTATAAATGTAATATTTTTGAATTTAATAATTTTACTTAAAAAATTGAAAATCTATTAATTAAAGCATAATTTGGTCATCTAAAATACTTTCATTCCATTTCTATCAATCATTTTTTATTACCAATCACGAGATTGGAATTAAATAAGGAAGAATTCACAATAGAAATAATAGCTACATCATTCCTTTCTCATCCTTATTCTATTCCGAAAATTATTTCATTCCTACATATCAATCACACCATCAATAGATGAATTATAAATCTGAAATTTATTTTTATTATATAGTATATAATTTTAAATTTTATTTTTCTAAATTATATTATTATTGTTTTATTATTTTTATTAAATAATAGCTCAGGCTCACAAGTGTTCGAGCCATTATTATAGAGTGAGCTTTTTTTTTTTTTTTTTTCTTTTTTTCTTTCTAGAGCAGGCTGTTTTTGTATTACTGATGAATTGCAAATTGCCCAACTTCATTAATTTGTCCTAATTTCTTTACCCTTTTAGTCTAAGCATATTAGCTAAGGAAAATGAGAAGTAAAAAACTAAATGTACGAAACTTAAAAACAAAATTACATCATGTGAAATGAGATATTCCTTTGTTATTTTTCTTCGTAAAATTCATGATCCTGATGGAGGTTGATATATTTAAGTGCTTTATGCTAAATTTTCATAAAATAATTTAAATTTTTTTTTAATTTCTTAGTAGAAATTCACAAATATCCATATGTACTTCATATTGATCGTGGATCTATTTACAATTTTTTAATATATTAAAAATAATGATGATTCAAAATTACGCAAAAATGGACAACTATTTAAAATCTCATTTGTTATATATCGCTCAAAACACCTAAAAATTTAGTTTAAAGGTAGCATATCCCTTTGCATCATATGCAGAATAAAGCTGAAAAGAATCCATTCCATTTCACTCCTGAAAGAGAGATCCATAACCTGATTCTCGAAAAATAAATAAATAAATGGAGAATCACAAAAAGAAAAAAAATGGAAATTTTTTTTAAAGAGTAACTCTACTAATAGTTTTCAGCTTCATAAAAAAAGCTTTTCTCTCACTAAGAAGTACTTTCACGTTACATTCTTTCAAGTAGACACTAGATTTCAGCTAAACGATTGCTTCACTTATTATTGCATTCTTTTGTCCTAATTCATTTTTCGACTCGATATACATGTAAAACTTCATGCGGTCGAGGTTCCTATTTGATTCTTATCGTCTCCAAATATACGTTGTCTGAAGTCATTGACCATGAGAGGAAGTCCTTCTCTTAGAGAAACCTTTGGCTGCCATCCAAGAAGTTGTTTAGCCTTTGAAATGTCTGGTTTCCTCTTGTGAGGATCATCTTCTGTGTTTGGTCTGAATTCTATATTTGCATTTGGATCTATTGTGTCTTGTACTACCTGTATGATCAAATAGGTTAATATTGTGACATGGGTAATTGTAAAATATCATAAATGTACATTATAATTGGATAAAAAATCATATAAGCCAGGATCTGCAACATTGGATGCAAGCATGGATTGGGAGTAACAATATAATATAAAAAATGATCATTTTAAATTGAGTCTTAGGTCAAGTAGGGGAGGATTTGCAAAATTGGACGTGGCTTAGGTCGAATCAACCCCATCCCTGCTAGGATTTGTCTTGACCTTTGGTTAAGCACATCACCACCCTTATAAATACCCCCACGTAAACAATCCTTAGCTATCCATTTTTCAACTAGGCCACTCTCTTTTTGGCTATCCATTTTTTTCCCCTCATTGCCTTCAGATGCTCTAGACCATTGACTCTCTAGTTATCTATTTTTTTTTCTCCATGTATTTAAATCGGCTAAATCACTGATTTGAGTGTCAAAAAATTTTTGCTTTGGAGGACTTTCGGTAGGCAGCCTTACCAACCCTAACGACTTTCTTTGACTTAAAAAATAGCTTACCTGAGTACAAAAGATAGACTATAAGACATTTGAGATCTACCCAACTCTAACTCCATTCGAAGGATCAATCCCAAACTCAAATCATACTGTCTTAAAATACCTTATCAATAAAGCGTACCTTAGCAAGTTCAAGCATGGTAAATTCACCAGGGTTCCCAAGATTGAAGGGACCAACATGATCCCCTTCCATCAATCGCATCAAACCTTCTACCTGTTCATAATGCACATTTGTTAAGAAGAGTTCATGTTGTTCATTTATCCACCATTAAATTATGCCAGAAATAAACTGAGATAAATTGTTCAATCAAATAATGAATTTTACCAAATCAGAAACGTATTGAAAACTCCTAGTTTGCTTTCCATCTCCATATACAGTCAATGGCTCCTTTCTCAAGGCCTGCAAAATTCTCATCAGAATATTAGTGGAAGTCACTAATGGATAGAAGACGCGCTGGAGGCTTGATTTTATTAAGGTATGGTCTAGCCGTCACACATTTGATGGAGGGTTTTGTTTTAAAAAGAAGCATCGCAGGGTGAGACAACATGGCCCAGAATATCAACTATCTTAAGTCTTTAATTCCTCAAATATGGGCCTGTACTAGATATTATCATAGTCCCCACCAATGTTACCCTGTGTTGTCTCACGTCGATGGGTTGGGGGACTTAAAATAATCATATATTGGGGTCCCTTTTTTCCCTATTGGAGACGTTTTTTCAAGATAGAACCCGTCACCTGATATATATGTGATGGTAAAATCGTACCTCAATGCAATCTAACTTATATGGAGCGATGAATGTGAATATTCTATACTTGTAAATTATATACAGTAACACAGTTAAAGGAAAATTTGACTGAAAACATGAGCTAGCAGAAATAGTACCGACCTGAGCGACAAAGTTGCTGACTACACGCCCATCATTAATGCACATACGGGGTCCATAAGTGTTGAAAATTCTAGCAATTCTCACCTGAAAAGTAATCATATAAAAACATTATTGTTACTAATTTCATATACTATAGTATTTCTTATATGGAAATTTCACATTATCTTACAACCTCAAGGTTAAGTCCTCTGTGATAATCCATTGTCAAGGTCTCAGCCGTACGTTTTCCCTCATCGTAACAACTCCTTACACCTGTTCACAAGTGAAAAATAGTTCAACTAAAATGTTGATGTAATCGAGATATTATCCTCCTGACACTCATGATTAAAGTTGTTCTGAAAAGGTACTCAAAAGGTTTCAGGGGAAATAGTTATAGTGTTTCAAGATCATTGACTCGTTAATGAAGAACAATACTTGGTATCATCAATGCCAAATTGCCAAAGATTCTTAAGTTTCTTAGTAATGTCGAAGATTCATAAGTTGTCTTGGACGACGTACCAATGGGATTGACGTTGCCCCAATAAGTCTCGGCTTGTGGATGCTGCAATGGATCACCGTACACTTCGCTCGTACTTGTCAGCAAAAAACGAGCACCAACCCTCTTGGCGAGGCCAAGCATGTTCAATGTTCCCATCACATTTGTCTTGTGATCTCGAGAACATAAAGTTAAGGAGTCTACCGAAAAGCCTACTTTAATGAATCTTCATGTATGCATACACAAGAAGCACATGAAGAGAAAAACTCCTTTTTTTTGAAAAAAAAAATAAAAATAAAAAGAAAGGTAGAATCATAAGTTTTAATGACCTCATGACCCAAATATGTTACTAATATCGAGTCCGACTGTATCAAGTTATTGTCCCACCATTATACATTCGTTGGTTGGTTTTTCTCATGAAAACACACCTCAAAGGTGAGACAGTGTGAGTAATTTATAAATTGACTCAAGACTCTCGACTTCTCTAATGTGAAACAAGATTTGGTATAATCATATACTAGTTGCAGGGGCTCGAAAAGAGATATACTATTGTCTGAGTTTTGTTCTAAAATGACGCCTAGAAAGGGTAATGGTATATGAATAGCTTATAAACTGACTCAACACCTTGGACGCAATGTGAAATAAGGTTCGGTATCATTATAAGCCCCCAGTTAAGGAGCTAAAGAAGAAACACAGCCATCGTTCCTACAGATAACATCAATGATGATGACCTAAATTCATTTCAAACATATAGGTTCGATTGCATTAAGATATTGCAACCACCATTGCGCATCCAGTGAGAGAGTTTTGTCAAGAAAAGGCACGTCAAAGAGCGTGTGAGGGTGAGTAGCTTACAAACTAAGAATTCAAGATTTCAAATCTTTCAATGTGGAACAAAACTTGATATCATCAATATGCAAGAAGAATTGCAAAAATAAAACTTGAAGATTATCAATTTTAAGACAACATTAACGATGATAGTCAAAATCCATCGCACCAAATGGGAGGTTTTTGTTCCAAAAATGCCCCTTGAAGAGTGAAACTCAAGATCTCAACTCTTCCAATGTGCGACATGACTTGATATCATCTATACAAGAAGAGCTGCAGCAATACAGCTCCAAGATGATCAAATTTAAGAATTAACCAAATGGATTAAAACTTCAAGAAAACACAAAACTTTTTAAGGATATAATTGTCTTGATAGGGTTGTACTTGTAATGAACCGGAGATGCAGGGCAAGCCAAATGGTAGATTTGGTCCACTTCTAACAAAATAGGCTCAACTACATCATGTCTGATGAGTTCAAACCTTGGATTCGTGTAATGATGCAATAGATTATCCTTACGTCCCGTGAAAAGGTTATCCACAACTATAACACTATCACCTCGAGCTATCAAACGATCCACCAAATGGCTCCCGACAAAACCAGCTCCACCTGTCACCAAAATCCTCAAACTTTTGCTTTTCAATCCCAAGGGAACTTTTCCACCTGCATTAAAACTCAACTTTTTGTTAAAAAAAAAAAAAAAGAAAAAAGAAAAAAAAGTTAAATAAATAAATGAAAAATTGGGATAAGTGAAACTTTAAAACACACTCTGTCGAGGGGTTTAGATCCATTGCTAATATGCGTCAACGAATGATGTTTTGGGAGAATATGAGTATGTTTGGCTAAGCTTACTAGAACAATATTATTAAGTTCTTGCATTTTACAAAATGTTCTTGGAGTTCATAATTTGTTAGATATTATTTTACAAATAAGTTATTAAAGAGGTTATAAGATGTAATGCAAATAAGATGCTAACATTTTATTTTAAGAGTTTATTAATTATTTTCTGAAAAATAACAAAACACTTTTGACATGTATATATTCTTAAACATTTTATAACATGTTTACGCAGCTCATAAGCTCGCTTAAAAACTAACTTTTTAAAAACATCACATATGGTTGAAAATTTCCATCTTTTTAGCATCACCATAGACTAACACAAAAATTTCAAACAAGAACAAAATGCCAAAAAAAAAAAAAA
>JACFYI010001910.1:629231-641068 GCA_014898755.1 Handroanthus guayacan
AAGAACTAACACTTATCTCCAAGGTGAATTTCATGCTAAATTTGTTGTTCGAGAATCAACATGCAGCTTCTATATGCCATGTTAAGACTATTCTTGTCATTTTTCCCACTTCTAGTTCGAAAATTCATATTAAGAAATGAATTTTTGGGTGAAAATACAATGGGATAATTGGCTCATGGCTTTATATGTCATGTTAAAGGACATTCTCGTTATATTTTTTATTTTCGCTCCAAAATTGGAAATGAATTTTTTGACTAAGAGAAACAGAAACTAACGAGAAAGTGTTGGATAAGACATATAAAAGCCATATGCTCTTCCTCTAGCTCTTGCCTGAGAAAAAGTCCACTTGCCAGCAAAATGCTTCAGTCACTTTAAGCCGACGGGGTTAAATACGTCTAAGTTATTCTTGACGGACAATTTGCCAAAACTGAGTATATTTGAGGGCGTGAACAATGAAGTGCTATTTACCCTTTTTACAAATTCAACCTTAGGTTACCTGAAGGCTTTGATCAAGAAAGTCATAGTTTTTGATCAAATTCCTGTGATTTGCAAATGTTAAACCAGTCTTTTTCACCAGCCATGCCATTGTATATGGTTCCCCTGTCCAAGAATAAGTTCCTCCAAGATTCGACAAGATAAATGCCGATAAAGCTTGTGTCGTTGGGGACTCTTCACGTGTTAGTGACTCAAGAAGAGCCCTTGCTGCCTCTTCCTTATATATGCATTTTGCAGATTTATCTTCCTGAAAAGCATTTGATATATTAGCTAATGAAATAGGCAAGCATTGAACCTAGTAGAGAAAGGACAAAACATAATCGTGTTTATATTTGAGCATTTCTGGTGGAATATTTTGTCGAGATTCTATCATGTGATCGTGTTTTTCAAGGCATTTTCGCCAATTTTGTTTTCCTAGAACATTTAACCTTTGGATTAGAATTAATCTTATTTTTGAGATTAGGTATCCTGCCTATGCCATAATTAGTTGATTTTCGGAAATACCCTAAGAGCATAAGAAATGCTCAAATATGGCTAAGTAATGAAAAATACAACATAGTACTTCAGATAACAGAGCATAAGAATGCGTATATTTCAATGGCAAAATAATTTTTCCAAAAAAAATTATGCACAGACTTACAAGCACTTCTAATTGAAGCAACAAATTAGCTGCTAGAAGTCTCTGCTCTGGTTCACAGTTCTGAGTGAGCAAGAATAGAGCACACATATTAGTCATACTTCCTTGTTTTTGCATCTGCTCCAACAATCCAACAGCTGATGACCTGATCCAAGACAACATTCATCACCATAAATTGTTACAAATAACATGATATCGGCAAAAATTCACAAATTTCAATCATTATATCATACCGTGGTATTCTGAGCAGTTCGTTGAAAAACTCCAACGCCACATACGTTGCACGTTTTTGGTTGCTCCATAGGAGCGAAACAAAAGGGCCCACGGGAGAAAACTCTGATATATACTTTCTACATTTGCCGTCAAATCTCATGCACTTGACAAGAATCGCAGCTAACGAAATAAACTCGTCAAGATTGTCTTTTCTTGGCACTTGTAGAAGTCCAGAAAGAACTCTAGGCGAACTTATTGCGGCCAAATGCATACAGTTTGTTTCGTAGTCAAATGCCGTCACAAGAACCTCAATGATCATCAACGATGCAGCCGGTGGAGTAAGTAAAAACGATGTGAATTCGACTTTATAACTCTTAGATGCACAAACTACTTCAACAAGACAAGGTAAAAGTTCAAGTGTTTTGATTTCTGCAGGAGATGGATTTATCAGATATATGAGGATAACGGCTTCATGAACATTATGTTTGAGGGCCGTTGCTAAATCGTATAACTGTAAGCCTTTTCTCTTAATATCGTCTATAACTGATCGATTTTCTATGACTATAGTCGAGAGTATTGATACCGACGTTCTTACGACTTTCTCTTCTTTTGAAGTTGAAATAGCTATTAGAAGCTGATCCAAGATTACGTCCTTCAAGAGGGAGTATTTTAGGCCTGATTTGCAGTTTAGTATCTCGTATATCGTCTTCATTTCGATGTTATAATCTTCATTACTGGCTTCCATGAAGCATAAACTTGAGATTATTTGTTGGAGTGCTCCATTTTGTTCTACAGAAAAGTTTTCGTCGGGTTGTAAATACGAGTTTTTCTTGATTCTTGGAAAGCTCTTCGAGTTGGAGAAGTGATGCTTTTTCGAAGGAATTGAAAGAACACTTTCTTCTTCGTCTGTATAATCATCGAAAGGAGCATATTGTTCTGTTTTCATAAGGCTTAATGAAGTGGAAAAGCTGTGGGAAATGCAGCTCGTGATCTTTATTTTGTCGACTTCTTTTTTCAGCTGAACTGAAGATGTTCTGTCTGGCTTTGATTTGGAAGAAGGGGCTTGCAAATACCTGATTTTGCCATGCCATTATTCAGAGTAAGTGGGCGTTTGGCTAAGTTTAATTAAAACATCTTATAAGCTCCTTTGTTATTGAAGCTTATAAGATGTAACAACTTATTTTGACAATACGTATTAGACCGGTTGGATAAAATAAGGTATTAGAGCTTATAGAATGTCAGCAATGACGGCATTGTAATTAGCATGGTTAAATTCCGTACTTTCTTTAAAAGAGCTTATAAGATCCCAACATCTTATTTGAAGCTTATAAGCTCTAAGAAAATTATTAAACACTTTTAGCATCTTATAAGCTTTCAAACATCTTGTAACATGTTTTAAACAGCTTATAAGCTCATACAAACACCTTGTAAATTAGCACGAATTCTTTGTACAATACTTAAAAAGTTGAAGTACGAAGTTACCATGATAGTGAACAATACTGATCAAAAACTTCCGCTCGACGATCTTCTGCATAGTTCTAGTTGGCATAGATGCAATAACAGTTGGATTTCAGTTAGATAATCAAAAAATGATGTATACATATTATTTGTTTCGATATAGACAAAGTTTGTGATTAATGATCTTACAAGTACCTGAGAAAAAATTTCTCCCACAGAGGAAGTGTTGTCTGAATAGGCTGGTGTATCCGGCTCGGATTCAGACAGAATATCTTTCAGACATCTGATATTTGAGCTTTTTTCAATCAATCGGATACTATTAGGAGAGTGCATCTTCCCATTCTGCCTCGGTTCCTGATGTATCGTAAAAGAGAAAATATTGAGTTCCTGTAGTTCAAAATTTTGATGCCCACGAAATATTTTGCTTCACGTCTAATATGTCGCATCGTATTATATGTTTTATGAACATATTTGCAGATATACCAAATTTTGTAACTGAAAATTAGAGGTAGGTGAGCTTACATTTTGGTAAGGCTTTCGTCCATTTGTGTTTTCACTTGAGTCCTGAGACTCTATGCTTTTGGACTTCTGAAACTTGTTTCTGGCATCAAAAAATTTTGTAAGAGATTAAAATCTAGGAAACTTCAAAAATCACAGATGCTGTCAATGTTGCTTCATTTGTTGTCCACTTCTTTTTCTTCTACTCCGGTTAGAAGTTAAGTCTTTGAACAAATTCAAATTTTGAAGTTTATTTATTGATGATAATCAAATTTGTCAGCAGACATGAAATGCTCTGAACGCATCAAGTTATGCTGGGAGTTTTGTCTTTAAAAGGCGCTAGAAGAGTTTCAAGAGTGGGAACAATTGCTCAAAATTCCTGACTCTTCCGATGTAGGATAAGAATTGATAGTCGAAGGAGATGGAAAGAGGCATCTGGCTGTTGTTTCCACTGACAATGCCATATGATGATGCTCTCATTTGTCACTAAAGATTCAACCACATCAAGGTATTGTTTTGCTAAGGGGAGTGGGGTGCTTGAAGGGTTTCAAGAGTCAATAAACTAGCTCAAAATTCCTAATTTTTCTCATGTGGGATAAGACTTAGTGTCATCATAAGCTCCTTGGTCGAGGGACTTAGTAAGCCCGTTGTTCCTACAAACAGCATCATATGATGCTCATCAAATTGCGAAAACATGAAAACTCAGTCATACCAAGGTAGTGCCCCACCGACACTCATGGTAAAGCGCCTCAAAGTGTGAGACCATAAGAGAGGATGCAGAGGGAGGAACTTATAAAAATTATAAGAGGACTTCTCAAACGCTCATGACGTAAAACGAGTCTTAGTACCATCAACAAAATATGAGTGAAGTTAAAAATTTTCCATCAAAACAGAGCAATAGAATAAATCCCTGCATTTCAAGAACATTAACAGAAAAACTTACACAATATTCTCTTTCTGATCATCTGCCAAACAAATCCCATCACCTCCATTCCCCATAATCTGATAATACATTAACCATGGCTTATATCTTCTTGCCATCCATTTCATCACCTCATAAACCAAATCATCATCAAAATCACTATTTCTTCTCAACAGTTTCCCGACTTTGTGCTTAATAAACAAAGGAATCAGACTCTGAAAAATCCCAGGAACAAATTCTGTATATACAACTCTGGGTGAGATTAAAATTGCTTGAAGAAAATGTGCAGCCATTTGCCACTCATTTTTCCTCAAGAACTCAACTATAGAAAGGTAAAAATATGAACAACAGATTAAGTAACTGTTTGGGATTCCCAAAGTAACTCCGTTTTCATCCAAAGAAGCTGGAACTTGCAGCTTTTTCTCAGAGTCCTCCAGCTTATTTCCTCTACTTTCAGCTTCTGCTAGTGCTGCTTCAGTACTTTCTATGCCCCAGTAAAGATTTGAGAAGATTGAATGCTCAGAAAACTCAAAGAATTCCTTTGATTGAATCTTGAGCTTGGAAGTGCATTTGTGTTTCAAGGCTTTTCGGGCTTCTCTGTTTTCAAGAATTTGATTCATTTGTTGGTTGAGTATGGTAACAAGTGATTGAACCGAGTGGAAGTCGAGTTTTGTGTTGTCATCTGAGAAGTCTAATGGGGTTGAAGCCATTGATGGATGTTGTGGCATTTTGAGCTCATGAAGAAGATGAAGATGAAAAAGAAGATTGATTTAAGTGGGAGAAAGATTGGTACACATATTTATATGTGTTTTGTGTGTGTTCTTTTTGATGAATGAGTTTGTGGGTTACACTCGTGACCATTGCAGACAACTCCAAATTCCATTTTCTAGCCTATAAGAGTTTGCTACAGACAGAAATCATGGCTGTTGTTACCTTCTAAGAAGGGACAGTGGGGTTGTAAACCATAAAAAAACATTTTTGGACGATGGTTACTTTGTGGGAATTCATCATTTTTATGTTATCTACTTGATTGAGTTTAGGATTGATTCTCTGAGTCAAGTCGTGGGTCGGGTTTATATAATTATATCAGGGTTAAGTTGTGCTCAAGATCTTTTATTTCACTTTGTGTTTCATTCCCCATTTCATTGCACAGACGCTTACCATGTATATGACATTCACAATCTTATATTTTTTTAGGGAAATATTTAATACACTTGGCATATATTTAAGACAAAAAATATGAGATTAAATATCATTTTAGGATTATGTTAGTTTATCTACTAAAATTGGGTGAGTTAGGATATGAAATGAATCTAGAAACCTCTTAGGGTCGTGGGGATTTGTCATGTGTCGAAACCAATGCAGTTGACTTGATATAATATAAGTCATCAAATATTTTTTTGTAGAGGGATGATGGAGGTGGAGTTGGATCAATTTGACTTGACCTATATTCGATTTCATGGATCCTTGCACATTTGACTTGGTTTTAAGATGACTTTTTTAGTATTTCACAATGTATCCATATCATTTACTTAATTACTTTAGTTTTTTATTGCTTTCTTGGTAACGACTCTCACTAGGGCTTTGTGCAAGAATTAGTATAGACCTTGTATAATTTGAGCCGATGACAAACCCTTTCCAGACGGGCCATTGAATATTGCAACGGCGGGCAATTTTTCCATTTGACCTCTGATCGACCCACATTCAGTGTTGTGGATCGTGCCTTATTTGATTCTTGACCCGATTAAATGAGCATTAGTAATATTTTACAATTTATCCACGTCATCTATTTAATCACTTTAGTTCTTAATTATATATCTTTCTTGATGATGCCTCATTTCATGTAATGCCTCCCATTTGTGCTTAAACCTTGCACAAAAGTACATAAATTTTATCGCCGAAAGGTGTTAAACCGTGTTAATAATGGTTGTAAAGATGTTATTTTTGGAATGATAAGACAATGATTGATCCTATGTACTACGTTAATTAACTGTTAATGTCTGCAATTATTGCCATATGATAACATGTTTATCACTAATTATTAATTAAGTTCACAATTATGCACATTTGTAAAGTGAAAAGTGTGCTTTTGAAAAGGCGTTTTTACTGTAATTGGTACGGGCATAATGGTTTCTATTTGTCTCTTTTGTCACATTGATTCCTGTGAGAAAAACTTTTGTCATGAAAAAAGCAAAAATGCAGCAATAATATACTTTATCTTTGCTATGTATCTATCTACTTTTTGTCAATGTATAAAATTTAGGAATTCTAATTTTAGTATGGTGGCACTTAGTAATTAAATAACACGCTTGAAAAGTTCATGAAATTTAATATATGCATATGTAAGTTTTGAAAGCTTTCAAGGGTATTATAGAACTTTCACCCTATCGAAAAATATAATAAATGAGAAATTTTTTTTAACACTATAGTAGCATGCAATTCTTTTATTTAACTCATATATACTTTTTCATAATAACCTGGCCGTAAATTCTCTCTATTTTAACTATTTTTTCATTTGTCATTATTAGATATGGAGAAATGTACCACATTAGCTTCTCGATTATGCGATAACATCATATAAATAAATCTATTGAGTATTTACGTAAGGATGGAGTTTTTTTTTTTTTTTTTTTTGGGAAAATGTAAGGGTGGAGACTGGAGATTAGGCTTACATAAAGTTTGCATTTATTTGGCCTTTTAAAAAAAAAATACTTAGAACATTTACTGGAAGTCTTATACATACATATAAACCAAAATTGAAATTTTCTGTAATCTTGGATCTTATAAATCAGAGATACTGGCAAATAACATAAATGCCAAATATTGTTCAACCAAATTATATAATTATTTATACACATATATATAAAATATTAAAAAAAATTATTATGAAGAAGCATGTGAAACACTGTAGATTACTTTTTTCTTGCAAATACCAGCAATATATATTGGCCTCCAATTTCAGAGCTTGACCTGTCAGAAAGAGACTTGCTCAGTTTTGATGAGTTGGCCCTATTGTAATAAGAATGACTGCAAGTATCCAACTATATTATTTTTATTCCTTTCCTATAATAATTGTCCATATTTTAATTCTTTTTGCACTAAAAATAAGACATAACAATTGGATAACCATAAATAACTCAAAGGCGAGTAACGACGGATTGAATAAATTAATTTATTTGTGGGTAAAATTACCCATATTTATTGGATACCATACAAGAGACTCATTATCCCGTAATTATGGATAATGGATAATTCGTGGGTATCCATAATAAATTCTCATATATATATATGTGTATGTATATATATTAAATTAAATTAATTTAATATGCATTTTTCAATTTACATGATACCATTCAAATATTAATTAAACAAAACTAATAAAAAAAATACAATTTAAGTATTATATTCACTAGTGTTCTATTAATTAAGGTATAAAAAGAGATGAAATAAGTTAATAAAGTAAAATTAAAAATTAAAAAATAAATATAATTGGGTAAAATGCATAATACCCCCTGTATTCATTCTAATTGGCATGAAACCCCCTGAATTTTTTTAATTAGCATAAAACCCCTGTATTTGGTAAAATGAAGTTCACTCGCCCCATTGAATTTAAATTATTTTCAGAATAATAAAATTACTTAAATACCCTCAATTTTTTCAATGTTTAATGTCAAGAATTTTTAGCTTATTGTGCAATTTGATTTGTTTAACCTCCAATACCTTTTAATTCTATACTTTTTTCACTTAAAAATTTATGTTTTCTTCACTTTGAAATTAACATCTATACTATATTATTATCTATATATTATATATAAAGCATAAAGCATTTTCGGTAGTTGTTTGTAATTCGTTATTAGGTGAATAGATAAAAATAATCCTATTCTAAAAGATAATTATAAAGTAGTTATAAAAAATAATAACAAAAATTTTTTCTTTAATCTTTTTAATATTTATTCTATATAATAAATTCTAGTAAAAATAATCCTATTATAAAATATAATAACAAATTAGTTATAAAAAAATATTGAAAAATATTTTTTGTTAACTTTTATTTTCAATATTTATTTTTCTTCAATTATAATTTTTCTTCTTCTCAAACAATATAGACGGTACATTTTTTGCAATATTTTTAGGAATAAAAGGGGTTTCATGCTAATTAGAGAAATTCAGGGGGGTTTTATGCCAATTTAGGTGAAAATAGAGGGTAAATTACATTTAATCAGAAGGGCAAATGAGTCATTTTATCTCATAAAATAGCAAAAAAAAACATAAAAAAATTGCAGAAATGGCGCGTGCAATACACACCATAGAGACATCCCCTTTTTTGCTATATTTTCAAGAATGCAGGGAGTTTTATGCTAATTAAAAAAACTTAAGGAGTTTTGTGCCAATTAGAGTGAATACAGGGGGGCAAATTGCATTTAACCCAAATATAATTATATACGGTTACCCAAGTGGGTACCCGCGAATCAAATAGAAAAGTGACGAGTTAGTAAATTTACTTGCATTTTATTGAGTTCAATGAATAAACATCATTTCTAGTAATCTTTTGGACATTCACGAATACTTACAAGTATGGATAATTTTTTTTGGCAGGACTAAAAAACCCTCCTATGGAAATGTGGACCAATTATCATCTAGATAAATGTGTGATGGTTCACAAAAACATGCATTTCTCTGACCCAAATTTAATTATATTTTGTTTTGTGTGAAGATGTCCAATTTTGTTTTACCAAGTGAGGCTGTAATGAAAGGGACTTGACCCTATAATACAAGCAGAACCCAATGCAAGTAATTAAATTCTCCCTTTGGACCCTTTTAAGCAAGGGTTTAGACTTTTTAAGGCGTTCGTACCATATCCTCCAAAAAAGGAAAAGGGAAAAAAAAATGTTTACACCGTAGTTACTTTTGTAAGATTGATTCGAGTCAAGACTTTCTTCTGACTAAAGATGCAAAAAAAAGTTACTTTATATCGGTTTGAGCTACTTTAACCTATATTTGAAGTTACAATCGAGTTAGGATCGTAGGGCTTAGGGAAAATTGTGCAATGTTTAAGTTAATAAAGAGACCGTTTAGGATTATAATGAATATTGATAAAGTTGGTGGATAATTGCAATTATGATAAACTCAAGATTGCTTGAATGTAAATTGCAATACCTTGAACTATTTACAATGATGTAATATGAAATTATAGTCACAGAAAATAATTATGACTTGATATACAATGCTCTCTTTTTTCTATCTCCTTTGGCAATATTCTTCAACCTATATATCGACATTAGCATGTTGTTTACTCTACTAAAGCAGTTACACCTCATTACTAAAACCCTTATCTATTAAAACATTATATCAGTAAGTCACACTTTTTTCATTACATCCTTTTATTATTTCGACCAGTCATATCTTTTACCACACCTCTTCAACTGCTACATTTATGACCGTCAGAGTAGTCACATGCCCAAATTTTGAAATTCTAACTCATATACGGCACAAATACCACCAACAAAAAATTCTCTTCATATCATATATAATACACTAGGTCACATATTGTTGAGACACGTACTTTAATCCGTAATGTACAAATCAACAAACATATTAGTTTGGATCGTGGCAAGTGGTCAATTCTGGAAGGTGAAAAGTGTGCCCTATAAATAATAGTGAATGTACCTTTATTAGTACCATAAAGTGGCATACCAACTATTGACAAAATTAGAGAATAAATGCAATTACAATGAACTCCAGATTACATACTTGTGAAATGCAATGTTCCAAAGTTGTTCATACATTATGTGAAGTGATGTGTCACTAAAGTACATAACGTGATGCATGAGTACAATCCAATGGATGAATCAATTTTCTTCGTGACAAGAAATCCATGACATGTTAATTCACCTTTGTTAAGAATATGATAATGCCACATCAAATACCATTCCTAGTAATCAGCTAAATCAATTTGTTTGGAAATAAAATCTAAAATTCTTTCTCCAAATCATAGGTAGGATACACTTTTGTGTTATTAAAACATACATATTAGCAAAACGTGCAACATACGATAAATACAATTTCTATAGTTAATTGTAATTTTGTACTTAGTGACGTTTCTTGAGATATAGTACTAAGGATTGATATGTGAATTCCAAGGTCAAAAATGGTATCGAAATGTGGGACATAGAAAAGATTGGAAGAGGATGCAAGCAAGTTCTTGTCTGTCACGGGCACAAAAACTTTTGGTCCTAAAATAAGTACTTTAATATATAATTGGCCTTGTTCAAAACTCACATGTAATACATATGATGGAGGAAGAGAATGATAAAGTTTCTTCTATGTGTTTCCTAGAAGACTAGAACCTAATTAAAGCTCATAAAAATTTTGTCCAAATTAGACAACATTATTGCCAATCATAGAGCCTAATATCGGATGGAAGAAAATTTTGAATAAAACAAAATGGAAAAGCAATTAATATTGCATTTGTATTCTTGTGTTTATGAAACTCATGAAATTTGAGGGGCCTAAGTTTGATGTTTATATGCATCAAACAAACAAAAGATGATTCATGATAGGATTTTATTACCTAATATGCCCCTAAAACATTAGTCATCATGCCTTGATTGTTTGGATGAGTATGATAGGAGAAATATCATATTTGTCCTCTAATTTTACCACATTAACTACGTCATCGATGTTTTTACTGGTCGTATTAATTTAATTTTACCCAAAATTCAATAAGTTGTTGAATTTATCTATGGATAATAGCCGAAAACTATAAGTTTTTCCAAAACTCATACCATAATAGTCTAAATCAAGAATTAGTAATAGCAAACTTTCGGGCTCTTTGATAGGTTTAACTAGATTAAGCCTATAATTTTGTAAATCAATTAGGACTATGTCTTTATTAATTAGTAAAGATTTGTTAACTATGATGTAATTAACATAAAATCTAATAATTAGTCATTGCATGTCATTTGATTGGTTTTACTAATTTATAATATAGATACTTACAAGTTTGCTCTTGTTTATTATAAATAGGTCATACTAAAAGATTTATTTAGGGACATATTAGTAAATTTTCTCTCAAGTCTAGCACATGATTAATTTGTTATAGAGGGATTGCGATGATAAATAATCATGATTTATAGATTTTAGTAAGGGTGGCCAACATACCCCGTGCCGGATCATTACAAATTTGATGCAACCAAATACGAGATAAACTCAGATAATTTAGACTTATATAAGCTTACTATGGCTATAAAAAACTTCCTTATTATATAAGAAATAATGTGTCATTTCATCTTTATGTTCACTAGTCACTCACAAGAAGAGAGAGAGAACCCGTGACCAATCAAAAGTAAAGTAGCCATATTATTGGGAAAATTTATTGTTTATGATGTGAAACAATCTTAATTATTCATCAATAAAGAAATTACAACTTGTGATATACTACAAAAAAAATTCTCTTTAAATATTATCATCATCACATGTTAATTAGATATATTTTGCTTAGCTTCATTGTACTTGTGTCCCTTTTTAATAGCTTCAAAATTATTCTATCTTTATTTATTTTGTTATCATTAATC
The DNA here is from genome assembly GCA_014898755.1 of Handroanthus guayacan. Taxonomy (NCBI): domain Eukaryota; kingdom Viridiplantae; phylum Streptophyta; class Magnoliopsida; order Lamiales; family Bignoniaceae; genus Handroanthus; species Handroanthus guayacan. The sequence goes on from JACFYI010001910.1 coordinate 641,029, forward strand.
TTAACATAGAGAATGATAAGTATCAGAGGTCTAATTAGAG
>JACFYI010001910.1:645480-656858 GCA_014898755.1 Handroanthus guayacan
GACTTCTCCTCCTCCCCATAGTCCTCCTCCTCACTATCCAATTCCTCTCCTCCGACAGCGGATCCTTCATCTCCTCACTTTTCTCCTGCGGCGAGCCTAACTCCATCCACCGCGTCAGCGGATCTCCGGTCGGCGTCGCTCTGTTTCTTCTCCTCGTTCTGTTTCTTCTCTACAACAGAGTTTCCATCTTCGGAGGCGATGATGATTCCGGCGACTGAGCTCCGATCTAGAATAGAATGTTTATTTCTTTTTCGGATTTATTTTTCAGTTTCACGGTTATTTTTTGTTAATTTCTTTTTGTTTTTCTGCTGGTTTTATTATTATTATTATTATTTAAGTAATTTACATTTTATACGTAGTGTTGTACGGATGTAGATCGAGCTCGCGTATGAACATGAAGGGTAGGCGGAGTGGGGATGTGATTGTGAAATTACGAATGGCCTTCGTTGACTCTTTGATAGTTGTGCTTCATGTTTAATGCTGCTTGCCCATGTTTTTGTATTATAATGACATATTTTATGTTAATGCAAATGTATTTTTTTTATATATTAGTTATGTGTAAATTAAAACTAATGACATAATCTAACCGCTTTCTGAATCACAAGTCGTTGCTTGTACATAAGTCGTTGCTTGTGTTCTCGACTTCTTCTTGTCTTTATCTTTATCACAATGGTACTATTTTATCTCGAAACGAATCACAATGGTACTATTTTTCAATTAAAGAATTTTTTTTTATTAAAAAGGGTGAACATTAAGGACCATGATCAATGGCTATTCCAGGACTTTGATTCAGCGGGATTCCTTTAAAATACTATTAAATAGTAAAAATTATTTAAGAAAATTATCTCTACCAAAAAAATAAGACGAATTAGCATATAAAGACATATATTGTGCTAAAATAATTGAAAATATTCACATATTTAATAATACAAAAAATTATGAAAATATTAACAAAAGAATTCATTAAAATGCTATTAAATTGATAAAAACAAAAATTTTAACTCATTACATTGGTTAAGTTTGACAAATTGGTTAAAATCTAATAAATACGAGTTGAGGGCAGAATCATTTTATTTTGATATTCAGATATCGATCAATGAAAACAAAAATTAATGAATTGAATACCTCTTTAAACTTCAAATTATAGTACTAATTGACTATTCATATTTCGAATTTTTCATATTCTACAATCTAAAATTTTTATTTAATGATTACTGCCAATTTTACAGTGGGGCGACACACATACATATTTTATAGCCTATATTATAGTAAAAAAAGAAAAAGAAAAAGAAAAAAAAGTCAGTGGGGTCCTGGGACCCCACTAAGGCCAATGTGCCGTCGCCATTGACCATGATCACAATTTATTTTAACAAAACTATAAAAAAATTATAATATTATTGTGGAATAGTAGATTAGATTCATAATTACTGTTTGTTAAATAAGTTTGTTATAAAGTGCTATGTCTGAGTTTATTCTTATGTATAATACCTTTCTGAAATAATTTTTCTTGTTATTTTTATTTTTCAATGTTATTCATTTAATATATCAATGCAAAAACTAAATGTATTAATCGTCTCCAAAAAAATTCATGAAAATATTACTCACATTGAGACCTCTTTTATATATATGTTTACTGGTTACAATCGCAAGTAGATCCAAACTCTTATATTTTGAAAAAAAGAAAATAATAAATTGATTAAATTTGCACCATAGATGATGATATCACTATAATAACTCGTGGTACATTAGTGACCAATTGAATTGCGTCACTTATTTAGTATGTGTGAATGAACGGGGCTTTTATTGTCATTTAGTCATCGCCATACGCTCCAGCTGTGGGTTGTTGCCCCGTTGGCGCATCCTTCTCCGCTAAAGCCCAAGCGCACAACGATTTTAGTTTTCCCATTTACCCTCGACTTGGGGAATTACTACGTGGTCTCTCGTCCCCTGACCGTTGCACATGAGCCTCTTGTATACTTATTTAATCTTTGCTCTTTTAAATTCAAGTACATTATTTTAGTTCATATGAAATTTTTATGGCTAAATTACTTTAGATAATTAAAAAAAAATTGGTAAAAACATTTTTGCTTCTTGCATTCAGTTCCCACATCTCACAAATTCAGCTTAATATACTATAATTTAAAGAAGTGCTGAAAAAGTTTTTTTTTTTTTTTTGTTGATAATTTAGTGCTGAAAAAGATATTGAAATAATGCACCATGCACATTTCCAAAATTCAGATTAATATAATATAATTCTTGGAGCTGATTTAAAAAATGCAGTTGAAAAATTCAAGAAATTTAATCCCATCTCATCTAGATTTCGTATCAAATTCAGACTAAACAATTATTGTTCATATATTTGCATACCCATCTTTTTATAAAATATTATTACCAATAATTATAAATTATTAAAATAATTATAAAATAATTCTAACTTCTTGAGGTCAAACACAAATTAAGTTCAATTAATTATTTTCATAAAATAAAGTAAACTTGTTTGACTTTATACACCACTCCCTATATTAACCATTTAGCTAAAAGTAGACTTACAACATAATTACAATTTAATTTGTGATGATATTAAATTATTCCAATTAATTAACACATTTAACCAACCACTCAAAAGTACCCACAATTCAAAGTCCATGTCCACTGTCCAGCAACAAATCCATGGAACCAAGAAAAAAAGCATGAACCTTTTCATTTATAATTGTTATGCAAATACAATCCTTCCATTATCCAATCTCTCTATCAACATTTAGGACATAAAATTTAATCAGTGATTTCAATAACCTCAATAACAATTATTCGAATATCAATAATCATTAAATATCAATTCATATTCAATAATCATTGCTTTAAAAATTCACTAAAACACAAGTAATAAGTTACAACAATAGCCAAACAATCACTCTTTCCACATTGCCACATTATATGCACACCCTTTACGACATCTTAACTTCGCTAAAAACATCAACAAGAACACTCAGTTCTCATCATCAGACTCAAAAGATTGTCTTCTCCTCAAAGATTCAATAACCTCAGCTGGCCTATCTCCTCCACTAACAACTTCCCCATTTTGTTTTCCCGTCCGAGACTTAAGCTTAGGTACATTCATCGCACTAAGAGGCGTCGTCGAACCCTGATTCACTTCTCTAAGCACAGAACGAGCAGTTGCTGCTGCAACTGCATCTGCAACAGCTGCAGCCACTTTGGAGTTACTTTGGATCTTCTCGGGTAACTTTTTGTTATGGGGTGATAGATAGGCCTCTGATCTTTGCATTGTTGCAACTGCATCAGCAGCTGTCGTTTTAGCTCTCATGGATTCGTATTTTTGCATGTCGTATATGAGTTCTTTCTGAAGCTGTCGATCAGCAACTAAGATGTCATCAATCTCATTCTTGTAGTCTTTGAGGAGGATTCTGAGGCAATCCATTAGAGAGCCGATGAGGGGACTGTTTTTAGTCTCTAATAGACGTTTTAGTTCAATGAAAATGGGGATTGCATTTTGGATAAGGCCTTTTCGGACTGCTTGAGTTATGGCTCTTCCTTTGGAGGCTGATGCTGATGCTGATGCTCCTCCAGTGTCAACAACTTCTTCTTCGGTATCGGCTGCCTCGGATGAGGCCCCATGGTTGGATTGGATTCGGATTTCTTTGCTGGAGAGGATGAGGAAGGCGTCCTGTTTTCTCAATATTTTAGTGACGGAAATCTTAAAAATCATGACTATAGAAACGAACAAACTCGTTTTCAAGCAAATTCTGAGCTTGTTACCAAGGTAACTAGCACTTCACTGCGAGATTATTCATTGCGGCACAAGACATATTATAACCCAAACATAATAGTACTTCACCCCTTAAACTTAACAGAAACACTTTACCCCCAAGTGGATATTCTAAACAAAATATGAGAGTTCTCTCAAGTGGAATTCCAGCAAGAATATACAGCGGGAAAGTAAAATGCAACTCATGAACGGATTTTCATGGATCTTCAGATAAAATATGCAGTCGAATAATCAACATATGGCTTTCATGTGTCTCATAAAAAATATTCTCATTACTTTTCCCTCCTTTTATTAAAAAATGAATCATTTTGAAGAAACAGACCTTTGAGCAAAATATTCTTTTTTAAGGTACATAATAGTCACATGCTAATCCTCCAGATGCATATTTCATTGGAGAAACCACTTGTGGGACAAAGTGCTTCAATTGCCGTAGGCTGAGGGGGTGAAATGCTTTCAAGTTATTTTTTGAGAGTTGTTAGGATATATTTAGTATGTATTCTAGAATATCTCTTAAGTTAGGAAGCCATATATTCTAACACATCTGTGAAGTTAGGAAATTCAAATCTTTTTATATTTTGTATCTTCCCACTTCTATATATAAGAGATGGGTTCTTTTCAATAAATCAATCAACTATCTATTTCTCTCTTCGTAATGTTCCAATTCTATATTCTCTCTTTTATTTTATTTTAAAATATTGTATCAGGACAGGTTCCTCCTAAAAAAAAAAAAGGCTAGCCCCTAAAACCCTAGCTATTGCAACATCGAACCTAAAACCCTAGTCCTCCGCTACACCAATTTTCACGTTGTTTGGTACCCCGCTACGTATTGTTGGCTATGTTGCCCTACTGTCTACTACTATCTGCTATGTATTGTCTGTCTATTGTCCTATTCTACTGTTTGGCTGTTATCTATTGGGTGTTTAGTTGATATCTACCTTTTAGAAATTGTCAGTTTCACTGCTTGACTATCTATCTGTTGTCTCGGCATGATGTCTCCTGGCTGTTGCTCTCTATCTACTGTCTTCTAGCTATTGCCTACTGTCTGCTGCTTACTGCTTTCTACAATCTGCTATTGTGACTGCCTACTGCCTGCTACTACCTATTGACTGCCATCCTCTGCTTTTTGCAGTCTGCTATTGTTACTGTCTACTATCTACTGCTATCTACTTCCCACTGCCTAAAGTCTACTGTCTAATGTCTGCTTCCTATTGTTTATGACTCTATGTAACAAGTTGGACATGATCAATATCTATACTCCAGCTTGAGGAGGAGTGTTGGGATATATTTAGTATGGATTCTAGAATATGTCTTTAGTTAGGAAACTATATATTCCAGTATATCTGTGAAGTTAGGAAACTCAAATCTTTCTATATTTTGTATCTTCCACACCTCTATATATAAGAGATAAGTTATTTTTAATAAATCAATCAACTATCTATTTCTCTCTGCATAATGTTCCCATTCTACATTCTCTCTTTTATTTTATTTTAATAACAAGAGTAATAAGCTAATTTATGGATATACCCTTCAACCACACAAAATTTCCCAATCAAGAAACCTGGTTGTCTCAAAAAGAGAAAGCGAAAGGGAGAAACAGATAAATGTGAGTCGAAAAAAGTTACCTGTAGAACTGCCTGCCCGGTACTATCTTCTAAAGAGAGCATACCATCGGATGCAGCGGCAAGAATCTCAGCACATACTTTTGCAAAGGTAGCCAGCAGGTGCTCAGGAGCCATCTGTTTCAGCAAAGTGGCATATATGTGCATTCTTTGAGACCTCGAACTCTCATCATTACCTCTGCAAAAAACACAAGTTGTATTTCATATCTGATATCTCAAGTGTCACACAACTCGAGCTAAAGAGGCCTAAAACATGCAAACCTAATAGAAAAAAGACGGTTTTCATTCAGTGAACTGTTGGAGTTACTTCGTCCTGTATGTGCATTGCAGTCATTCAAAACAAAAATAGATTCGACGAAGCTGTTATAAGCCAAAAGCGGTGCTTTTGCTGCAGATAGAAATAACATGGAAAAGGATGAATTAAGCTAAGCAAACACAGAGAGTATCAGATAGATAAGTTTGTAGATGAATGACCTTTCAAGATATTTCCGAAGAGGAAATCAGCTAGTTGCCTAATTTTGTCTGAATCGTCGACTAAACACAACAGAAATCTAAGGAAAAGGACTCCCCTCCACTTCACATAGTCCCGCTGCAAAAAGGGAACGAAGTTGAATAAGATGATAACATGCAACTTGTTCTATGTAAGTGTTTTATATGACGACGATGTACCTGCAAGAGCCGGGACAATAATATAAATGTTTGCCTTCTTATGAGTTCACATGGATCGCGCAGGCATTTTGTGATCTTTGACATATAACTGTAAGGTTTTTGAACGGGATATTAACAATCTTGAATAAGTTAAAAGTTCCATAAGTGCTAGTACTATCTACGATGTACTGGGCCTCACCAGTCGACCATAGCAGTGTAGCGCACACAGAAATCTGCCATCATTACAATAATGTTATTGCGAAGTGCAGCACAATCACTCTTTTCAAGCTCCTGCAAAAAAATTATCAGCTGTTAGTATTTCAAAGAATATACAGTAATATATAATCTGTAGCAGGTCGAAATATGCTTGAAGTGCTGTAAAATGTTGTACAGTTTCAGCTTGGTGAGATAACACTTCTTGCAACCTATTTAGCTATAAGTTCATTAATGAACTTCATCTATAGTATAAAAATGATATATGTAAGCAACAATTATTCATACGCTTTTCTGCAAGCAGCATTACAGTAACCAATTAAATACCCTCATAAGTGGTATTTATTTGGCTATAAGTTGCTATGATGTAGGAGCGTGTTTGTTTGGCGTTGCTTCATGTTGGTATGAAGAGATCCTCATATAGAGAAGTCAAGAAGTTGACAGTAAAGATGAGAGTATTTGCAACCACAAGGAGCAAAATTATAAAAATGTCATAAGGAGTCTCTGTATAAAGAAGTGATTTTCCCACCTTTTAGTTACCATCTTGCCCCAAAATTAACAATCTCACTCTTTGTCAATTAGATAACATAGCATTTTATTTTTATTAAACCTTGTGATCAAAAAAAGCAGAAGTCACTTTACCAACACCCTCCAAAGCACTTTTCATAACTAAAAGCTAAAAACTGGTTTTAAGACGATGACTTTGAAATATACCTGCACAAATAGAGGAAGATAACGCTTTGCAAGCTTCGCATCAGCTAGGCAAATCTTGCCCATAGTTAGCCAAGCTTGTATGTACAACGACGGGGCTCTCTGCTTTACAGCAACTGCTGGCACAGGTATTTTACTAGACTTTGGATCAGAACTTCCCGAAGTGATAATGGCATGCATGGTGGGAACAATAGTTTTTAAATCAGCTGAAGGACACACAATAACTAATGATCCAATGGTGTAAACGGCAATAACGGCTTTTGCTAATAATTTGGACATGGCGTCAGCTGTTCTTTGTTCTTTCCGACTTACAGCAGTCTGTGGTGTAAGAAGAGTGTTCTCCTTATTGGCATCAGAGATTTTCGACATGTACAAGTCCAAAACTTTGGAGGCTTTAGATTGAAGTTGGTTCACCCATCTCAGTACAAGTGAATCTGCCTCCTCTGGATTTAAAGCCTTGCGTTTGCATAAGGTTTTTAGTGCTTTTACATGAGCGTTGACCTGGTGCAAGAACATGAGATCATTATAAATTCACAAAGTGTATTATATGTGCAGGTTAGAGTATTGTACAGAAGCTATAATTGGAAAAGGAGAAGTTAGATTTCTCGATATTTACACCAGTGGTGTAATCAAGCTAACGCAATCACGATTATATTAGAACTGACCAAAACTCTGATTGCACTGGTACACTAGGATGTGTGACACGTTTTATCTTTTAGAAAATTTCCTCTCCTGTGAAGTATGAGCAAACATTCAAAGTTCCTCTCCATCGGTTTGAACTTTTCTATAATACTGATGTCAAAGTCACAACAACAAAGCGGATTCGCATTTTAATGTGGTTATTATGCTTGTGTGCAGAGGCAAGAAAGGTGATTAATTCATACCCTTATCAAAAAAGACAATCAAAAGTACTATAAACCATTAAATTAAAGAACCAACGAGATATGTTAGATGATATATCAGATGATAATTCAGAAACATTGCAGCCATAACAAAGTCTGTATCTAGATTCTAGCAGCACTTGGTTTAATGAACACAGATGTATGCATGCTGCTTTTGAGTTTATCTAATAAATTTAAAACCTTGAATGTGTTGTAATCCAGCTTAAACCGTTATAATATTCAAAGGTTTCTCGCTAAACATGGCTAAGAAAGCTAATTATAAAGCTTTACCAAATACCAACACACACATGCACTTGGTCACACAGGAAAAGAACTCGAACTCTATACCTCAGTTGAATGCATGTTGAACCTTTCGAGTCTTTTGAGGAAGTTTTGTGCCAGATCTGCTGCAGGTTCTGGAGGTAGTTCCATGGAAACATTAGAAATTGTCTGCAAAAGAAAAACACGGTCTCCTGCCCAAGCAGCAGAACTTGATTCTACATCAACCATTTCCTCATCTGCACATTCCTGTCGAAAAGGGCTTTTGAGTTCATTAACCGTTGTATTATTGTCAAGAAGCTGCCAATGATGATGGAGGAACTCCCACTCGACTGCTTTAGAAAGGAAAACAGATACTTCTGACAACAAAAACCAGGCACCAGGTGGTGCTGTCCACTTCTCTAGTGGCATGCAACGGCTCAACCATTGTGACTCGGATGTCCTGATGATATTTTGAAGTGCTGTAACAATCTTTGTCTTGAGTTTCTTCTTTTTACCGAGGCTTGAGCAGATTTTCTTCACCCATGGGGACACCTCTCCATCACAAATCTCTTTCAGCAGCCGTAGAACTCCCTCCGTAATTAACAACTCAGCATTCATATCCGAGCTATTTCTCTTGCTACTTGTATCACAAGTAAAAGAATCATGATTTGCTGAACATTTCAGTCCAGCCCTTGATATGCAATCAAAAACCAGTTCCAAAAATAGGTTCTCGCATTCTTCTTGGATGCTTGTTTCGTTATCAGTTATTAAACGTGGAATAGAATGAACCCACTCCTTCATCACAAGAGGGCTTGAGTATGTCCTAAAGGCCTACACCTCAAAAGCAGATTATTTTTTACTGATGAAAGCACTGCAAAACTATGTTACTTCAAGGACAAACAACAGAAATGGAAATTGATCAGAAAATAGCGACAACAGATAATAATTAGCGGCAGACACCATGAAATGTTCTTAAATTTCAAGAAAATAATGAACAATAATAAAGAGAAAGTATGCCAATGGTGCTACGCTGTGCAGATAAACAGACACCTTCAACCCCATACACAAGTTCCTAAACATGCCATTCAAATAGTGGATAATCAGAACAACGGTCATTTATCTGATTGGCTGAACAATTAGAAATGAGTAAATCAAAAGCAATAATGTCACCTCAGATAGAGCCGAGATTGCCACTTTCCTAATGCTAACAAGGGGATCAGAACAAGCCATCCCCACTGTTTTTAGCAGTTCTTCATCGAGTTCACCTCCTAAAAGCCCTGTCAATTTCGATATTAGCAAAAGAGCTGCCTTCCGAACTGCAGCTTTCTCATCCATACAACGTATTTTCAGAATTTCGTTAATCCCATATGTCCTTTCATGCCCAAATCCGATCATATCTTTCAACATTGTTCTACTTCTATCGTTCCCTGACAAGAACACTACTATCTGAGCTAAATTTGTTAAAGCTCTAGCTCGAATCCCAGCTGTCAAATCAGAACACCGTTGGACCAATGCTTCTACTAACCTCAAACCCCATGAATTCTCACTCTCGACCATATCAAATCCAAAAGGGCCTCCTAGGGACATCATTAAAACAGGAACTAAATCCACTGACAAAAGCCTAAAGTGCCCCTTCCCTTGGCTCATCTTCACTACATAGTCACCAAATCCAACTTGATACTCAAAATCTAAAGCCTTAACAATCTCAATGATGGACTCAACTGCTATCGCCCTCGGTTCAGCCTTTTCTGGAGCTTTCTGAACCAGATACTTTGGCATATTTGCGACGGCCTTCTTGATGCCATCTGAACTTTCACCCATTCCCACCATCCTATTCACCACAAAACCCAAACCAAAGGTCCTCATTTGTGATTTAGACGATAAAATTAGTGGGGCTAAGGCCTTCAACACCTCAGCAGCAGTATCACCCTGATTCCCATGCTCAGCTTTTAATGCTTCAATCAAAACCTGCGAACACAAATCACTTAACCTCCTGAAATTCCGAAAATTTCCCCAAAACTCAACAGCCATCATTGGAATCTCACACACAGTCTGAACCAAAGCCTTCAAACAATCCGGAAATCGATCCAAATGAACTAAACCCATTACCATTTCCAACTTTTCAAGAAGCAAAAACAAATCCTTGACATCATAACCTCCCTCTTCCCCCTCATTCTCCAAAACATCCCTATTTTCCACCCTGTTCTTATTCCCCCTAACATTTCTCCTACCCTTCTTCTTTCGACCTTCGCTGCAAGACACAGACCCTTCCCTCGAAACCAAAGAAGGGTTTTTAATCGCCAAGCGTATTGACCGAAGGAGAGTCAGAAAAGCCATGGGTGTAAACAAAGTAAATACAGGGGAATTTGGGGATAAAAGGAGTGATAAATAAACTTTCGAAGCCAAAACGGAATTACCGGAGCTGAGCCCGGAATCCATGGCTGAAGCAATTGCATTGGTAAGCGAACTATGTGAAATATTTCTTGAAGAAAGTTCATTGTTCAAATTTTCTAGATCGATTGGGTCGCTGGTGTTTAAGGTGTAATCCAACAAGGTGTCTAGATCTCTGAGAAAAGACTGTGAAATTGGTGACTGGGTTTCGAGATTTGCAACTATTCGACCAATAATTTCATCCATGGTTGAATTTGGATGAAGCTTCGCGGTGTTCTGGGGCTTAAATGGAGAAGACTTTGAATTTTGGTACTTTCCCGCTTTAAATTTGGCGATGATTTGAACGACTGCGTTTCAGGATTCGTTACATAGAAAGATGGTCAAATTAAACTATTTTATGGCATATGATGGATATAATTATCTTTTTCTACTAATAAATATTTAAACAATTTTAATTAAAATTTATATTAATAAAGGAAAAAATCATTGATATTACAAATAAATAGTTGAATCATTATAATATGATGTGCAATTTATTTATGCAATTGCAATTAATAATGATTTTAAAAAAAGGTACTTCGTTGTAATGAATATAATTTTTCATGTGAAAGAAGGGACATGAACATATATTAATTAAGGGGTATTTATACAAGTTAGTTTAAAATTTTACTTTTTATATGAATGATCTAATATTAACTTATAATATAAAATGTAGGTGTAATTCATTTATATCCGATTGTAGGGGAAAAATAATAATAATAATGATAATGATATCTAATAGTAAAAAAAATAAAAAAAATAAAAAAAAACTTCATCTTATTGTGAATATTATGGATGTCCATGTGTTCTAAAACCCCCCCAATTGTATAA
>JACFYI010001910.1:673693-699863 GCA_014898755.1 Handroanthus guayacan
ATTTGCTTGGCAAGCTCAAAGACCTCCAATTGTGAGCAACCAACACCTAGTTCTTTTTCATGCTTTCTTCCTCTTGAACCTTTGTATTTCTGCACGTGTCATGTTCAAAGGACTTTGACATATTAGAATGATCTGTGTCTTGTTCTTGTAGCTTTGTGGGAGAGAGCATGCACGATGACAGCACTCTGGTGTTAGCTTACTACAAGGAAGGTGCTGTCGATCCAACATTCTTGTACTTTGCCCATGGTTTGAAGGAGGTCAAATGCTAAGTGGCATTAGCCGTAGATTTTTTTATGTTGGTTTTCGTATAATATTAGTAGATTTGGAACTTGGTTATTTCGTTTTTGGACTGTAAGTTAAATTCTTGAGTAATTAATAGTAGCAGTTTTGACTGTATTGCAATTAATATCTGGTTCTTGCCTTTCTAAAGTCACTTTCAAGATCTGATCGGTGGTATTGTTAGTATTTTTGAAGTATATGCTTGATTCCCTTTGAAAGTTCTATATAGTAATGCCTCTTTGTATAACCCGAAGATTCCGCTCCTTTTTCCACAGCAAGGCTGAAGCTGATGGTCTTTAATGTAATATAAAAGCCCTGAAATTTTACTAATGCCTTTTAGCTTATGAATATGCTTTGTTGGTGCAAATCTTCAAATGGGGTTGAAGTAATGTGGAATTCCATCGAAATTAAGAATAAGTTGTTCATCATCCCTAGCTAGCACTGGGTTTTGATTATCGTTCAGGAATAATTACCTCAGCGCCCGAGGTTTGATCTGATTACAGTAGAAGTTCATTTGCATTGTAATTAGACCTTTAAAAATCTAACAAGTTTGACTAAAATGGTAGCCAAAGAGTGCTTATTAATTTATCAATGTGTAGATGTTTAAATTTTTTAAATATAAAGGAATGTTGAAGTAATTATCCTACTTTTTTGTCCGTTGACCTAGAATGCAATGGATTTTGAAACGCCATGGCCATAGATACCACAAATCAACATTGAAATGCTGTGTTTAGCTTAACGTTTATTTTTCTTTCATTGGGGGGGTTGGCCGTTTTTTTTTTTTTTTAATCTTTTCTTTGCTAATGGAAGTGGGGGTTAGATTTATATGGTTCTAGTGAATCAACATTAAACTTTGTAATATTAGTCCCGCTTTTGAAATAGATTTACATATTTTTTCTCTAAATAGTTAATCATACTACGTAGACATGGTTGTTTTGATATTCATGAAGAAGTGCTTTATAGTACTTATACCTTTTACATAGCCGGAGTCTTATTGAGAACGGGAGGATATGTATTTCTTTGGATCATATAAAATTTTTTGCTCATACTCATTCCATATTTTCTCCTTAATTAATCACAACAAACGCAATTTAAATAACTTTTGTAGCCTTTACATCTCTTATTATACCTAATATTTATTAGCAGCATCACATGAGAACATTTCCAACGTCACCTTAGTCAAGAAAAGGATATATGACTTATAAACATAGGCATAGCTACACATTTGAAAGTGAAATGAAAAGCCATATAGACTCAAATCATGCAAATTATAGTGAAATTATTTTATAGTGATTAGAATCATAAGATTGGGTCAAGTTAGTAAGTCCATGTCAGATAAAGTTAAATGTCCAAGTATTAAACCATACTTAAAATGTTAATTATTCATCAAGTATGAATTTAGTGGTGGAGAAATAGCTCAAAAACCAAAGGGTTAATTAAGCAATTAGTGAGGTAATGATGATTGGGACTTTAATTCAAATCTTGTGACAATTTAATTGTTGCATACTTTAAGCTAAAGCAAGATATTTAATTGAAAAAGAAGTTTGCTGCAAGCTATGATTCATGTTAGGCTGCATCTGAGGTGGGCAGGGCAACTTCATTTTGAGATTCCAAATCATCATTTTTCCTCTTTGTGTGACCTACCAATGACCTAGACTATGTATCCTTCTGCCAATCCTTTTTTTTTTTTTGGGGTTTTTTTAAGCATTTTGTCACATATATAAAATTTATAGAGAAGAATGGGATAATTTATTATATCTATATATGTTGTAATTGGAAAGCAAGAGATGTATGACCATTTTGCCATCTTGATTTAGATCAAACTAATTTAGATGTTGAGAGCGTATTTCACTATAGTATATGTAAATCTTGAAATTGATATCATTGAAAAAAGTTAAAAATTATAAAATGGAAAATGATCGCAGAGTTTTGACCAAATCGATGGTGTAAGTATACATAGTTTGGATTGATCATGTTAGTAGCACGTTACTACACTTATCAAATCATCAAAATGTCGAGGTGATGTTTTACCATGATTGAATTAGCCACAGCCCAATTAGAGTCTATTCGATGGGAGTGCTATGTAGTAATACGGTTGGGCTTATTGTAATACTTTGTATGTATACAAAGTATTTGAAACAACAATTATAAGGAGATATTTTATTTTGAGTCATAACTACCTTTTAAAATAAACTCTTTGACCCATCTTCAGAAAAACTATTTCTCGTATAGTAAATGAATCCCAATTGTTCAAATAACATTGTGCAGTGTTGCATTGGGTACAATCATCAATTTATGGAGGCTTTCTAATGGTCATCAAAAGAGATGTGGGGACCAAAAGTATGGCTTTCATGTGAGTAGTATTTATACAACTTCCCTAAAAAAATACTTTATTTACACACACACACAATATATATATATATATATATATAACAACTTCCTAAAATATTCGTTCACATTCGGCAAAACATAGACTAGTTCTTGACTTCCATTTGGACGTCCAGTTTAGTTCGTGTCCACTTGTTTGGACTATACACTGTGATATAATATATGTATATATATATATATATAGTAACAATATATCAAAGAGGTCAAGATAGATTATCTTGATGTGATTAATAATATATTTTACAAAAATATAAGCTCCCAAATCAAGTTCTAATCCTACGTGCATCAAAGTATGCCCTGTATATGAAAATATCATATAAATCATGCGATAGAGATTTCCTATTTCAAATGGTGTTTCATCTCCTGTTCCATGCCTTTAAATGTATATCATGTGTATTGCATTTATTAATAAATATTTTTATAAGAAAATATTTTATACACGTGGCATGTATTTAAAGTATGAAATAGGAGATGAAACATTATTTTTTGGAACAGAGAATCCTGTCTCATACCACGTAAAAATAATACAAATTTTACTTTTAATATAACCCGAATCGATTTATTGTTGTTGTTATCATTAAATTTTAGCATCAAATCCCATGGAGATTAGTGCTTTGGTGCTTTGTGGGGAAATCTTGACAGACCACTTCACATGCACATATGTTTTAATTAGTCAAAAGGGCACAATAATTAATGATCAACTTGAAGTTTACATATAATATTTTTACTAGGCAGGGGTCCAAATCCTTGTAGATGACATGATACTCCCTTAAAATGACCCAGTTGGTATTTGTTATCTCTCGTTTTTATTTATTTATTTTTATAAATATAATAAATGTGTTGTGTTGAACAATTTTAAATTAGGATATTTATTATCTAAAAATCTAACAGGTGGGGTTGTCCTTGCTGTCTCCTATACTATCTAGCAATTATTCAAATTTTTAATTAATACTATACTATACTATACAAAGGCCTTCCTAAAAGACCAATTTTGATGTAATTCCTAGAAAATGTTAGCAAGAATATGTTGTAAGTACTATATTGTAGATGCTAGTGAGACATACTATATATCACGGGTAGTGGTCAAGGGATTCAAGTGATGTGGACTTGTATGATCTGTGTTTGATCCTATGTTGATGGATTGATATTTTTGCTGACTACTAGGTTATTTGCTATATGACAACTTACTGGTAAGGATCATCACTTTCCCTGGGTAGGTACCAAGTTGCAATATGCTTGTGGTAGTAATTCGTATATTAGTTATTGTTGTGGTAGTGAAACTCATGTTTGATTATATTTTGATGGAATTGCAATGATGAGTCCATTCTCTGGCTAATATTTATTGATACCGGACATTTTACATCGATTGATTAAAAACTCTTGTGGCACCTAGATTTGATAGAAATGATGAAGAGATGATGGAAGCTCTTTTAGTCAAGTGAATCTTCTTTGGATTCACTGGCCTTGAAAACACATAATGAGATTAGGATTGGTGGGTCAGGCTAATGAAAATCTTCTGACGCTCAAGTCAATCTAAGACTGAAAAGAAAGATAATATTAATAGAGTAACAACAATGCACTAATTGGGTAAGGTAAATAGGTAATGAAGGTAGTACTCCAAAAATAGAAGTCAACTCCTTTTCTATAGGGCAGGATACTTCGATGCGGAGAGCATACATATTCAACTATTGAGCCAATCTTGTATACATTTAATGGTCGGGTCGGGTTGACTCCATTTTACAAGGACTCGAGCCTTCACTTTAATAAAACTATTATAATATTGCCGATTCACTTGAAATGCTACAATTTTCTCATCTTTCACCAATCTAGAAATCCAAACAAGAGATTCATATCACACTAAATGGGAATTGTTACACATATTAGACGTACTCACACTTAAATGTGAAAATTCAACATCACCAAAACTAAAACCTAGAACAAGTGTGAAAAAAACATGTCATAACAAAAGCAAAATTAGACAGTCATTTCTCACAGTAAAATTCTTCCCATAAACTGATGATTCAAACACATGAATCTGTCTCAATCTCCAGCAGAATCCAATGCAAGCGAGAGTTATGTTATATAATCCAACTTGGAAAAGGGCAAAACAAGAATTTGTCAGCTCCCAACTGCAAGTTTCTGTGGACACTGTGCTGCATGCCATCAAATTCATGGAGGGACCCACTATTAATTATAAACAGTACAAGGGTAGAAATGTAATTTTGACTGCCCATAGGACTGGAGAAAATAAATCTCAAGACATGGGCTTGTGCCAAAATCAGGTTTGGTCGGCTATTACATTGGTTTTTTTTTTTTTTTTTTTTTACTTTGCCTTTATTTTCTTTTGTTTTTTTACCCAAATTTGCCGCCTGGGCACCCTGCAAAGGTAGCAAAGTTTACTATTTATAAGTTGATGTCATGGAAGTTGTTTTAATGTTGAATTCTTGAGAATTATTCCGAAACGGTGAAGTGGTATTGACATTCTCTTAAAGTTTTTTATAGATAAAGTTAGGGATTTAATCCTTATTCCTCAAAAAAACAAAACAGAAGATTAATTTCATAATAATTTTTGTATAAATAAGATTTTAGGTGATGGTACTAAAAATATACGTAGGTAATATATGATTAGCAATCATAAGATCTTATATTTGTTTTCAAAGATTGTTTACGAGATTAGAAAAGAAATTGTATAGACAATTGATTTTGAAATGTGAGTAATGGATGCTACAGAATTGATATGCTCAAATTCGTTGAATTGTCACAAGTATGCCTAGCTCGACCTCAACAAAGTCACTCTTGGTATTATTATTATGAATGGGGATAATACCTTAATGCTTTTGAGTCTTTTATATCTATAGGAATATATGGTCATGTATCTTTTTTCAAGTTCCACACCAAGGGATTTCATAATAATACCAAGTCTTATCTCAAAAATTGAATCTCTTAAGACAATTTATAAGTTGTTCTTAATCTCTTATCATACGTCTTTTAAGGATAAAACTCTTCACCATGAGCGTAAAGGAAATAATACTTCGATGCAGTTGAGCTTTTTGTATCCACAAAAATTATTTGATTTTTTTTTTCTTTTAATATTTGAAAAAATAAAAATTGACAGTTTTCAAGTTGTTCAATGAAAACTCCCATATTTGTTGGAAACTTGCAAAAAAGCAAGTGAAAATAAGTTACCAAATAAATTTCATTTCAAAACAAACAAAAAAGTGAGGTTTGGTGGTATCAATAATGAAAACATCAATGCTGTTTGGTTTAAATAGTAGTAAATGATTGAATATTCCTATTCACTATCATTTGGTGATTCCAATCCTATCAAATAATTGAAAAAAGTTACCAAATTACACTTTTCCTTCATGTTAATCCATTTATAGCACATTGATTAGTATTTAAATAAAATTATTTGAATTAAAAATACATCAAATATATTCACTCTTTATGTAATATAAAATAAAATGAATAGATATACTGATAAATGTCACACATCCATTTATATTGACACATATTTCAAAAAATTTCAATCGAACTTTAACTTAAACTATGTAGAAATATGTAGGTATATCACTAAATTATCTATCAGCATAAAATGTCAAATTTAAAACAATTTTATAATCCCTTTTTTACAAGAGGGTTTTTTTTTATGAATTTTAAATAGGGTTAATTACATTTGACTACCCTTTGAGATTGTGAAATTACCAACAACTACCCTCATGGTTTGAAAATTACGAATTAACTCCTATAAGTTTTCTAAATTACCAAATCATCCATTTCGTTAAATTTTTTGATCAAACGCTATTGATATCCTCCACAATTATTCCATTGCACTAAGTACCTATTATGTCTCTATACTTAGCCATTGTGATTTTAAAGATTAAAATTGGAGAACGTCATTAGTTTTTCATCGAAAAATCTAACAAAATGGATAATTTGATAATTTTGTAAACTTATGGGGACTAATTTATAATTTTCAAATCACGAAGGTAGTAGTTGGTAGTTTCACAATCTCAAAAGGTAGTCAAATATAATTAATCCTTTTAAATAATATTGGGGTAGTTACTAATTATTGCAAATATTATTCAAAAAAAAAAAATTATAAGAATGCTTAAAAATATGTTGTTTTTTAATTTAAACTTGAAAAGTAAATTTACCTGAAAAGGGTGAAAATGTCCCACAGTTAATTTTCAAATTAGCCGTTTAATGGTTATTTCAAAAGTTACACCACACATTTATGGTGAGATACTTTGGTAGATATAAATGCAGATATATCATCTATAATTACTCTGTCACCAAAGTTAAAGCAGGGAGAAAATAATACATATACGTATACGTGTACGTATATGTATACATATATAATCATCATTATCTGACGCTCCATTCCACTCTCTCAAGCAATCTCAAACAAAAATCAATCTTGGGAAAATTTTGCCAACCTGAAAGTTTTTAGGGTTTTTTTTAACCCTCAGATCTGTCCACATTTCATGTTCAATTGATTTTGATTAAGGTAAGAAAGAAATGAATTCATTTTTCTGTTTCATTAGTTGGATTCCGGTGGTTTTAATTGAAATGTGATTTCTTTTTGGGTGATGATCATTGTTGGGTCACATTTGCGGTTAAAGAAATTGGGAATTCGGAAATGAACAGTGGGATATTGAGAGATTCAATTGCGTTCGATGGCGGTTTTTGATTGTGGGAAGCATGTTGATGTGTTGCTTTGATTTCGATTCTCTCTCCTTTGCATTTTCTAAAATTTGCCGATTTTTTTAATTAGTAGTTTTCTTTCTTGGGCGAGGAACTTATGTTGATTAGCAGTGGGACTATCAATTCTTGTTGATTTGTTGAATTTTGTTGTGCTTTTCTTTGTCAAAGCGTGGGAGAAGTAGATCTTGAAAATTGGCTCCTCAAAAGAGATCGATGCGCCACGTGGGTGGCCACCAGATGCAGCAGAGCAGTGCGGCGGCGGCCACCGCTCTCTACGAGAATGCAGGACCAGGGGTGTCCGGCGGAGATGCGGGGGATGCTGTGATGGCGCGGTGGCTCCAATCTGCCGGATTGCAGCATCTGGCCTCTCCAGTGGTGTCGAATGCAGTTGATAATCGCCTGCTTCCTAACCTCCTAATGCAGGTAAAGATTATGTAATTCTCTACTGTTCTCTATCATCAATCTGAAAATGGTTATTTTAATTTGTTTTTAGTGAATTATGATTTATGCAATATGTATTTTTCTCTTTTCTTTGGGAATATGGAATGTCAAAATCAGGACTTTCAGTATCAACCATTGGAATATTTTATTCCATAAGTACATTCTTTCTTTTCGTTGGACATCAGTGATACTGTGTGCTTGTATTGCTTTTTTACACCTGGATGTTGGAAGAGAATGCAAAACTTCCTTATGCTGAAACATGTTTTTGAGTATTATATTTTATAGACCGTTGTGCTTAACCAGAATTTCGGTATCATCTATTTTCAGTGATGTTATATTTAACCATATGCAACTGTTTTCCTTTGTTGCATGGGGAGGGGAGTGAAGAATGGTTTATTTATTGCTTTCTGTGTACATTGTCCTTCTGAATCCATGATTAATTGGGAGATTCTGATGATGCATGAAGGGCTATGGACCACAGTCTGCAGAAGAGAAACAGAGGCTTTTCAAATTAATGAGAAATCTCAACTTTAACGGTGAAACTGTTTCCGAGCCTTATACTCAAAGTGCGCAAAGTTCAGTTGCATTTGCTCCATCGGAGGGATTTTATTCTCCTGAGTTCAGGGGTGACTTTGGAGCTGGACTTTTGGATTTACATTCTATGGATGATACAGAGCTCTTATCTGATGTACGCCAGAGTTATCATTGATTTTGGAAATTTTATTCTTCTTGTTGAAACTAGGAAGGTCCACGCTAATAATGAATAAGTTCTTTTTTTTTTTTTTTTTGGGTTTTTCAGCATGTTATCTCGGAGCCGTTTGAGCCATCACCTTTCATGCCTGCTGTCACCAAAGCCTTTGAAAGTGACTTTGATGGGATAGCCAGCAGGCAGCAGAGAGGGCAAACAGATGTTGAAGCTTCTGCTGGATTACCTGCTAACGAAAAAGAAAACAGCACAAGGGAAAACAATGTGGCTAAGATTAAAGTTGTGGTATGCTAAGTCTCTATCTTGTCCTGGATTACCTGCAACTTGCATGCTACTTGGTGTATTGGCTGTTTAACTATGAAAATACAATTAAAATGTGTATCTTTCATCTGGGTTCAGGTTCGGAAGAGGCCTCTTAACAAGAAGGAAATTGCTCGCAAAGAAGATGATATTGTAACTGTGTATGATGATGCCTATTTAACAGTTCATGAGCCCAAGTTAAAGGTCTGAAATGGTTTTATCATCTTGGAACATCTTATACTCTGCTTGTTATGTTCATGAGGTTGATGAGCATGGAGCTGTGTTTATTATTTCCTTTGCTTTTCTGACATGGGAACTCACGTTTGAGAATCATGTTGAAGGTGGACCTGACTGCATATGTGGAGAAGCATGAGTTCTGTTTTGATGCTGTTCTGGATGAGCATGTGACAAATGATGAGGTAAAAATACCTTCCTTGATTATAAAACTATGCGGGGTAACCTTTCTGTTTAACATGCATTAGCTATCATGTCAATCTTAACTTCTGAAGTTTGATATTTGCTCTGAAGTTCTTCCATAGTCAGTGGTACAGTTGTAAATTGTCTTTTCGGTTTTCCAGTTCCTTTTTAGTTCTTCTTCTTGTGGGGTGCTGGCCCAGGGATGTTGTGGGGTCCATGTGGGGATTTTGCTAAAAGTTGCCACTTCTGTTTTTACGTTCTCACTAAGATTCTTCATTGCATGTTTAATCAGGTATACCGTAATACTGTGGAGCCAATTATACCCATCATTTTTCAACGTACCAAAGCAACTTGTTTTGCATATGGTCAAACAGGTGGGCATCCCTTTCAGTTCTTGGTTGTGCTTTGTTGGTTTATAGTGTCACAGAAAGCTACCATGCTTTTATATTTTCCTGGCATGCTTCAAGAGTCAATGTGCACTTCATTGTGTATATTTGGTTCACTTCTGTGCAACCATCACCTTGTTTCCTAATACTTTTTGGATGTTCAACTAGATGCTGTCAAGCTTGACCACACTGTTTGATCTCAGTGGTCTCTTATTTTTGTATAATGCCCAATCTGTTGATATTATCGCTTAGAATTTTGTTACAAAACTTTATCTTTTAAGCAGGCAGGAAGGAGATTTTCATATGCTTGTCTTTTTGTTAAAGCAGTTAGTGTATAGTTGACCCTAGGAACCTGCTCTTACCATGGAGCCCATTTTCACTGGCATTGTGTGTTTATGGAGAATTCTGGCTTTGGAACTTGAATGGAATTTTTATCTGAAAATGTGCTTTGGTATCTTGTCTTTAATCCTATCCTGAACTATTAATTACATGCTCAGCGAATTTCAAACACCTTCAGCTGTGACAATTCTGTTCAAGTCAGTCAGAGTTGGAATCTGTGCTCCAGTTATGTACTCTTTCTTCTATAAACAGAGAGTGAATAAGACATGCAATATATTGTTGTTATTGAACCTTCTTCTATGAGCAATCTTAAAGATCTTTTATAAACCATTTTGGTCAAGACTAAATGGTTTCGTGCATGTTTGCTGCAATTGTGGTACTGAACTGTGCATTGTTTCTTTCAGTCTTGTTATACTTTTCTCTGTGACTGATTTTTTAGATCCAACAAGTTCTTTTAGTGACTGATTATTTGTGCCTCTTTTTGTCCCAGGGAGTGGCAAGACATATACCATGCAGCCGCTACCGCTTAGAGCTGCAGAAGACCTTGTCAGATTGCTGCGTCAACCAGTTTATCGTAATCAAAGATTCAAGCTGTGGCTCAGCTATTTTGAGATATATGGGGGGAAACTTTTTGATCTTCTCAGTGATAGGAAGTTAATATCCTAACTTGGTTTCTTGTTTTGAAGTTCATAATAATTTGAGTGTTTGCTAATAATGATGTTGGAATGCTGCATTAGTAAAACAACAACATTATGAAATTTACCTTCTCTATAATTTAGTATGGCCAAAATAACTATCTTTAACGTTCACTTCCTCATATTTTAAATTTGATGACCAGAGACATGAAAGCTATGATCACTAAATAGTATTTCTTTCTTTTTCCTAAAATGGTTTAATGTTCGGATTCTTCTTATATAGGAAACTATGTATGAGGGAAGATGGCAGACAGCAAGTTTGCATTGTTGGACTGCAGGAGTTTGAAGTCTCAGATGTGCATATAGTGAAAGAATATATTGAGAAAGGAAATGCAGCTAGAAGTACCGGTTCCACTGGTGCTAATGAAGAGTCTTCAAGATCACATGCAATTTTGCAACTGGCGGTGAAGAAGCACCCTGAGGTGAAAGAATCTAAGAGGAATAATAGTAATAATATTAGTGACGGAAATGATCCGAGGAGCGGGAAGGTTGTTGGCAAAATTTCTTTTATTGATCTTGCTGGCAGTGAGAGAGGCGCCGACACTACAGATAATGATCGACAAACACGGTATTAATTGTTGCCACCGACAGGCAATCCCTTCTGTGTGCAAAGTGAACATTTTTCCATTTCTCTATTGTTTCTGTCAGTTTTCATTTAGTTCAAGTGTCTTCTGCTAAGTAGCTTTTCTACATTGATTATCTAAATTATTTGTCAGTACCATTTGGAGTTTCTGGAAGAGAGTTATATGCTTATATTTTTCTTGGTTGGAAGAGAGAAGGATTACAAATTAGATTATACTTATCTGATATCGAAAGAAAGGACTTGCTGGTGATTGGTGTTCATTATCTGCTTATTCGTTGTGAATGCTAGCTCTTTCTCTTTACACTATTAGAATTGCTATTGGCTCTTATGCAGCTTTTTCCATAAAGCTCTTTTCGAGTCTCTCTTGAAGAAATATTTATTTGACAGACTTGAGTTTTCGACTTCGCACGGCAAACTATATCTTTTAGTCTTTTCCACACTCCCCCATCCTTTCTACCATTTCTGAAAGAATATTCTGATGCTTGATTGAATGGCTTTTCATTCACGGTGTCTTTACTGCAGCTCATAACTTTAGCAGTTTCAGATGCCTTTTCTCTTTTGTGTACAGGATTGAAGGAGCAGAAATCAACAAAAGTTTGTTGGCACTCAAGGAGTGTATTCGTGCTCTTGACAATGACCAGATTCACATCCCATTCCGTGGAAGCAAACTTACTGAGGTGCTTCGTGACTCCTTTGTTGGCAATTCAAGGACTGTTATGATCTCTTGCATTTCTCCAAATGCTGGTTCATGTGAGCATACCCTCAATACTTTGAGATATGCTGATCGGTGAGATTGTTTCCTTTCTCAGTATGATGCCTTGTGTGAGTTTTGTACGACATAAGCTGAGAAATGCCTTTGATTTGATAGGGTTAAAAGTCTTTCCAAAAGTGGGAACCCAAGGAAGGATCAGGCCAGTTCATTGCCACCTAGTGGCAAGGAATCTTCATCAGTTCCAACTCCGCCCGTTACTGCTGAGACAGATGATGTTTATGAGCAACAGCAAGAATCTATAGTAGTGGATACAAGTAGAAGGGTTCCAGAGAAGGAAACTCCATCTTTCAATCTTTCTACTGATAATGAGAAACAATCCTCCAGTTTTTCTTCCAATTTTAACTTGAATGGCCGTGAGGAAAATGGGGTGGCTATGGGTGGTGTGGAACGGGAACGGGAACGGGAACGGGTTGATGTTAGAAACGCTTTTAAGAGTTCTACCAGCCAGAAGACATCATCGGTGGGGTACACACAGAGTTCAACTGATATAGAAGAGAAGGTAAAGAAAGTGTCTCCACCTCGGCAGAAAGCTTACAGGGAAGAAAAGCTTGAAAAGCCAGGTCATGGACCAAGGAAAGACAATGATATTTCAGATATCTCTGCCAGTAGCTATAAGCAGCAAAACATAAATAATTCTACTGCAACTAGTACTGGCGCTAAACAGTATGAACCTGAGCCCCCTCCTGATGGGAGCCTGAATGAGATACTTGAGGTTGGTTTTGAACCTCCTTGTTTCAATAAATAATGTGTTTGTTACATCATAAGTGTTTTATGGGCATATTGATCATGTATCTAAACATTTGTCTATGCAGGAAGAAGAGGCCCTCATTGCAGCCCATAGGAAGGAGATCGAAGATACCATGGAGATAGTTCGTGAAGTAAGTAACAACAGTCCTCACTTTATTTGCTTCTTTACTTGATATAACCTTCGCTTGAATAGAGAATCAGTTTGAATTCTTTGCTTTCATAATGGAAACATTTTCTACGTCAATAAATAAAATGACTTGAGAAGTACATAGCTGAGCTTTTGCTAATTAACAAAATGAAGAACTTGATGAAATCATTAAGTGTTGGGCTGTGGTTCTCAAAAGGGTGACATGTTTACTTCTTTATGCCAGGAAATGAAACTATTGGCAGAAGTGGATCAACCAGGCAGCCACATTGACAATTACGTGACACAATTGAGTTTCGTACTCTCACGCAAAGCAGCTAGCCTAGTGAGCCTTCAAGCTCGTCTTGCAAGGTTCCAGCATCGGCTAAAAGAGCAGGAAATACTGAGTCGAAAGAGGGTACTTCGCTAAAGTAACACTGCCAAGCCGATGCAATAATGTTCTTGTTTATTGTACCAATTATAGCCTACTTTTTATTGTTAAGTATATACATAAACCACCGGGTGAAGTTTGTATTTGTGAAGCAGATGAAAGAACAGATTAAAGATGCCGAAGAAAATATTGTGATCCTGGAACTAACTGATATGTTCATCACACATCTAATGCGAACTGTGTGTTCTGCAACTATCACGCATCTAATGTGATATTAGTGCCTGCAAATGTAAATTTCTCATTTCTGAGTTTGCCAGTTGAATGCTTATGTGATCTTTTTCTGGGCATTTTCTTGGCTTGTATCATTCATGGATTTATTTGGGTGATAAAAGATTGTCTGAAATGAGTGCTTATCTTGTTAATTGTGTTCTATTGTGGGATTCTGAGAGACTGATAATAGCTCAATGGTTGCGAATGATTGCCAATATATAGCTCAATGGTTTTTGCTTTCAGGAAAAACAAACTAGTCTTCACTTGCTTTATATTGAGGATTAGGGACCAAAAGCCTCTTGATGTTTAACTCGTTTACGGAAAGTTCATCTACATTATTCCACTTTGCCATAATTTTCGAGACTTCTTGAGATTTGAATAATTATAATCATGTCAGGAGGTTTAAATAATTATTATCATACACTCTATTACGGTAACTGACACATAATTATAATTATAAAAATATCAAATTTTTTAAGAAATACAATTATAATAATATATCAACTGAATAAACAACAGGTGTAATGGGTACCATCCGGATTTTAAGGAGTGATTTGAGAATTATGCTTAATTTAGTGTTTAATTATTCCTTAATATCTCACAACTAAAGCAGCTTTCACCACAGAGAGTTAAAGGAGTATATATAATACCTTTTCGTTAAAGAATTATGCATAATTTCAAAAGACAGAAATTATCTAATAAACGGTTCAAATCATATGAAATTCTTGATAATTAACCCTCCTATTAATGGATTTTGAATTAAAAAGAACATCTGGTACGTGTGACATGCATTTCACATTCTGTTTCTATCTTTACTTTTATTTTTTCCCTCAATTTTCCATAATAATCTGCTTACTAAAAATGGGCTCATATAATGAATATTAAAATATATGGTCCTGTCACTTTTATTCAAAACAAAACACAATCCAAAATTCAAGACTAATACCACAGGGTCCCAAAATTGCTATTTCTTGAAACATTAATACACATTTCCAATGGAAACAAAAGACACCCCTAAGAGTGAAACAACTTGAATCTTCTATAGACACATCTTTCTACAAAGAACAAAAATATTTAAAAAATAATTGTGTCAGACCCTAACCTCGCATGCTCACCACGGTAATCATGTACAGGTTTAGTACCTATCACGCGGTTGTGCCTCTGACAAGTTTCACAGGAAAGCAATAGGTCGGATTTTGGAAACGCAGAGGCAAACTTGCATAAGTACGTCGTGAGAGTACCATAGTCGATCAATGTGCTCATTATGTTTCTCAAGATAACAATCTGATTTCAACTTCTTCATCTACTTCAGCCAAGCAAAAGTATAGCATTGCAAACAAATCAGTCAGTTTTGTTCATCAGTCAGCTCTCAATCTCAAGATCTCCTTAGCTGTCCTTTGCCTAAAATACGGCATATGTTCCTATAACAAAGAAAATGGAACTTCGGTCTCGAGTTTGACAAAAACATAAGCAGGGAAAGATGTGTTGTTTCCAGTAAAAAAATCAAGTCCGCAATCCAAAAAAAAAAAAAGGAAAATGTTAAAGGTTCACAACAACAGCATCCACCTTTAAAAGAACGAAAAATGAATGAATATAAATATAAAGCTGTTGAGCAGTAAATGACAGAAGTTAATATACAAAGTTACATTTATATATAGGTTACTATATAAGTCTTACCTGGCCAAAACATAGTCCAATGTCTCTGCTATAGAAGTCGACATATTTGAGCATGAACATGCCACAGTCAAACCTGTTTGAGGAAGCGGTTTATTTTAATTAAAAAGAACAAATTTATATTCACGTAATTCAATTCAGCAGCTAAGAGTGAAACCATTCTTTTATTCTTCTTCTTCTTCTTCTTCTTCTTCATTTTTTTTCCTTTTTTTTTCCTTTTCTTTCTTTCCTTTTTTTTTTTTTTTTTTTTTTTTTATGAGGGTGCAGAAATATATAAAGGCCAAGGATTTGAATGCTAACAATATGACAAACTTTTGCGACCCCACTGTTTCACTTCTTCATAAATAATTATATTATATCAGATGACGGAAACAAAACAATAAAACCACCACTCATGCCGCACAAGCTCAGAAAATTTGAGTACCAGAAGAATGATGCCATGACTTAAGGTACGGATCTACTTCACTGCCTAACAATTAAAAATCAGGTCTTGAAAGTTTCACACTTTACCCATTTGCCTGCTCTGGAAGGTCCACAACATATTCTTTTCCCCAGGAACTAACACTGATGTCTTTCCCACACTTGTCCTTCACCTCATCAACAAAGTACCTGGCCTGCATTTCAGAAATATGTATACGAGTCATGCCATAGCAAAGAACTTTGAAAACCATGTAAACAGGCACAAATGAATCATCAAGCTACACCAAATACCAGATAACAATATGGAACGCCGTTCCTCTGAGATTATTCAGGCAACAATTTGGCAATGTGATGAAAACACATGACAACTTCAGCAATGAGATATTACTCCCACTCTAAGAAGAGTCAACTCACTCACTATTCCCAAAACGCGCGCACACACACAGACAATAGAAAAATAAAAAAAGAAAAAAAGACATTCCTAAGTTACATGGTGAAAAAGCATCATTTGAAAATTAAAAGGTATATTGTACACTTGAGAGACTAAAAGAATAATTACTGAAATTAATACACATGATATATATATATATGTATGTATAATGAGAAAATGCAGACATGGTGTAGTAGTTATGTGGTGAGCCCTGGTGACAATGTGATCTAGCATGTAAAACACAGTCCTGAATCTCTTTTATTAGTAAAATAAACAGAAATGCACACATCATACTTTACAGTAATCTCAAATAAGGCAACAAAGAAATCTTTGGCCACCCTAACAAGAGAGCAAGCATACCAGTGCATTCAGAACTTGAGCATCAACTCCCTTAAGTGAATCAAGATACTGAAACTTTTCCTCCTTCTTGTTGATAATTGCTAAACACCAATGAACTTCTTTGTGGACAGGCACAAAAATCTGAGAAAAGTGTGAAAAAATGAATGAGGTAAATTCAGCAATGAAAAGGAAAAGGTGAGGTAACTTGATAGAGGACAATTAAACATGGAAAAATTAAAGTGCTTAATACTTTACTTTGTCACAATCTAAAAGACTATATCCAAGCTTTTTCTGCAAAGTCCATTTTCTAACTGATTGAAAATTGTAGCCACTCCTACCCATCAGCTGGGAAAGAAACAAAACCACAATGGTTAGAACTTAGAGGTGCAAACCACACTGCCTTAACATAATAATGCACAAATAGAAAATGAGCAGGCTCTGAAAGAAATTAATTAATGAACATAATTATAATTATATAAAATATAAGACTGGCAATAAGCTGTTTCACACTTAAGATTAAGTGCCTTCATGAATATTAAGAGCACTAAGTGTTTTTCCTATTGTATAGAAGTGTCTCCACTAGACTGAGTTAACATTCTAAAAGAAATGTAATGCAGCCATATATTGTCGCATACACATAAAAAGTTCCCTTTACAAATGTATTAGACAATGAATTGAAAAAAGTATATCTCAGAGCAATGAGCGAACCTTCTTATAAAAGAAGGTGTTAAAGAAATGGCATTTCAAAAACTTCTTTGGCTCTCTCTTTTCCCTTTCTTTCAATAATTCAAGATACAAGTTAATGACCTGCAATGCAAGAAGAATCATACAAGCAAAATCTCATCAGAGCTTTCCAATGACAGCTTCAGCATATCCACAATATTTAGCAGATTGATTCATGTGACGCAAATAAAGACAAAATCACCTCATCATTAAGCCATGCTCCAGGCCTCAAACACTGTAAACCTTCTCCAGTAATATCAATATTCGAATTCTCATGACTTGCCAAAAGTCTTCTCCTGTACAGTAAAATACAGACAAGATGCATAAAAGTAAGTAGAACATAGACATCCAGTTCAATTGGAGAGGAAATCCAGTACCTGTTGCTATTGGACAACGCACGAGAAATTTCAATCTCTTCCTCCTCAGTCAGAGGCACAAAACATTCCTCCATTACATCCTGTGGATGAATGACATCCGATTATGTAAGATATATAAGTCCTTGGGAAAAAATTACACATGACCAAACATTAACTGGCACAAATATGACAGGTTCTGCATGAAAGCAACATAAAATATCACCTTTTTTATCTGCCCTTCTTTCTTCTGAGGCCGAAATAAGTGAAACGTTTGTCTGCGCTTTTCATTTAATTCTATGTCAAACTTTAAGCTAGTCAGCTTAGGATCTCTTTTCTTTATCCAGTCATATAACCTCCTATATAAAGGCAACCCTTGATCATCTGGTGTCTGCTCTGACTGCGTTAACTCCATCTTCTCCACATCATCTTCCCTTGCATTTACCTTACTTGCGTCCGTAACCGCAGAATCCAAAGATGGTACTTCTTTCTCCACCATCTTAACTTTCATTTCCTGCGAACTCTCCGGGGCCCTTTTTCCTTCTTTCCACTTACTTCCGGCAAAATCCACATTTTCCATCTCCTCAATGCTAGAATCATCAGAGACATCCACTCGGTTATTAGCCTCACTATCAACCTCAACGACCTCCTTTTCCTTCTGTTTCACATTAGATCCGTACCTCAAACTTCTTATTGCTTCATCCCTAGTTTTTTCATATCTCAGCCATCGAAGTTTTTCACTAAATTTCCCTATTTTATCACCCGGCCTTTCATTAGAGCTAGCAGTAATTCCAGTATACTTAGAAGAAGAAAAAGGTCCAAACCTTGAATTTCTTACTGGGGCATGAACTTCTCTCGAAAACCCCGATTTCCTTTCCGGGTACTGCGATATTCTTGAAACTACAGAATTTGGCGATGCGGGCAGGTTATTGTCCGGCGTAACTTGATTCACTGAAACTGAAAGCTTCGGTTTCTTCGAAATGCGACCGTATAATTGATCAATTGGGGGTGAAACCGAAACAAGAGATTTGTAATAATCGTCCCCTCGCTTTCTATTGTTTGTTAAAGCCCCCATAACTGAAGACCCAAATGAGACAGAAAGCCTAGCAGAACAAGTGTTGATTCATCCAAAGGTTCTCATTTTGCCGCAAAAATTGACATAGGGGTTTTAAAATTTCGGAACAAATGCTTTGGCAGACGATGAAATTAATCGGTAGATTGTTGAAATTGGACACGTCTTATGGTTTCTGTAAAGGGTTCGATTGAAAAACACTATTCTAGGGTTTCGAAAGCAATGCAAGAAGGATTGGGATGTCGAAATAGTACAGAAAAGAAAATAAGAGGCTTGTATGTAAAAGTGCCTTTCTGAATCTGAAATTTTGTCTCCTCTTACGGGTTAGGACTATTTTGCATGCTTTTATCGTTTTATTATAAAGTCCTTCATAGTCTAAACACTAATTTTTATAATTGTGAACTTATTCCTCAACTACAGCCCTCAACTATTATTTTAATCTACAATAATTTAAACACTACTATTTTTACATATAATATTTTAGATATTAGTATGCCTATATCTAAAATATGATTTCAAATTGAATAGTGGATGAGTGACTATAACAAAAATAGTAAAGAGTGATTGCAGTTGAATGATAATTTTTTTTTCCTCATAAATTAATTGAATGATAAAGTTGAAATCATGATGATTGGTAAATTGGTATGCAAACTGCTCTTTTAATACTTTCTTTTTATATTAGTATGATATACGAGAATTGTGTAAATAATTATTAGTTAGTGATATAAATACAAAATTTTATGTAGATGCCTATTCAATGTTATAACACCTATAATATAAAGATCCTTGAATCTTGAAATTCCACTAAGGCTCAGACTCTTTACATTTTTTGAATTCCAGCTACACAGTGTCTTAATAAGAGTTTTGTTTTGTGAAGTAACTCTTAAACAGAGGTCTTAAAGAAACATTATTCAAGAGATAAGAATCACTTCCTTATTATCATTTTCTTACTTTGTACTCTTCTTCAACTATTTTATAACCGTTCTCTCAAAACAAAAAAAGTTACTTTATGACAGTTAGGATAATAATTATACTATTTCTTCTTTTTCACTAAATAGATTGGAAAGGTAATGACTTTAAGAACTGATGGATTGCAAGGCATCACAATGGATTGTCATAGGAAATTTTGTTATAAAGATCCAAAATAGACTAACAAAGCACGTGTCTTATTGATATTACATAAATTTAAAATCGTACCACAGGACGTTATATGTTATCTAGTCTCTAATCACATTCAGTTAACGAATAATCTGGCATCCATTGGAATTTACTTATGATTAACCAACAACATTAAATTTCCTTAAGATAAAAAAATAATAATTCGACAATCCTGGAATGCTTTTCAGCATTTTGACTCCTATTTTATTACACAATATAAGTGAATATTTAATATACATGACATAATATCCATAAGATATGCATTGCAGATCTAATTTCTCAAGCTGTTTTGTCGAAACAAAACCTTCGATGGTCGCGGGACAGCTAGAGAGATCTCAACGACACAACTCCTTGTTACCAGGTTGTTGCAGAGGGAAAATCATATGATAAATTTAGGTTTTACTGACAATACAACATAAGGCACATCATACAAGTGTAGAGGAAAATCTTGTTACAGATATGGCACATTAATGTAGCAGCAGGAGGTGAAAACTTACTTTCACAAGTCAGATGAGAAACATTTTTCATACATAGATGGTGAAAATGTGCTCATAAGAACGGCATGAAGAGTCTGTGTTTCTTAGGTTTTGCTCACACAGACTCCTTTCAGTTGGCAACATTCAAGACTCTGATGGATATATATACATATATATATAGAGAGAGAGAGAAAACTCTGATTATTATGAAAATAATTTAGAGTGACGAACAAAAATATGATGGATACAAAACTGGCTCCTGAGGTATAATCTGAAAACGACCTAAGAGGCCGAGCTTGCATATATCGACCCCATCAAGTGGTTCCGCAACCGTGGACAACAGTACAATTTGAACACATTCTATAAATTTTATATATATTTCAACTGTATATTTTTCCAAAAATTTGATAAAGATAAGTCCCTAAAGCAGAATGACCCATTTACATAAGTACATCAAATGTAAGTTTAGATACCGTACAAATATTAGGTGTGGACAAAAGAGGGGAAATTGGTGATGCAACTCCAGCAGCAGATCCAAAATTCAGATCAACTCCCATCTGAAACAATGAAACACGAAATAAAAGAATTTCTTTTTTTTTTTCTTGTGGGAAAATTTAGCATTATTGAACGTGCAATTTGTGAGGGACAATGGGCTAAGTTACCTCTTAAAGTATCAGATAAGCTGAACCACAGCAGCAACTCGTAGAGTCCCATTTTGGAGTAGATCGCCAAGCTCATCAAATAACAATGCTGTTCGCCAACCCCATCCCTTTGGAGCTTTTGGTAGAAGTGTTCCTGCTTGCTTATAGCTTCCAAAGACCATCACTTCTCTCTTTGATGGACATATCAGCTAAAAGTTTATAGATCGAAACAATTAGTTAAAGATGCGTCATATCATTGTGACTAAAGGTGCGATGTTCTTTTATTGAGCATATAAGCTTAGGGAGTTTACCTGATACCTAGCAGTGACCTTTTCCCTAGAATCAACGTACATGTGCACCTGCAATCACGAACGGAAATGCAGTGTGAATTTCAGTATGTGCATACAATCAATTTAGGTATCTTATCCATTAAGATTACAAGCAGAGAAGGCAGATAAGCATAAAACATCATCTTACACAGAGAGGATTTGGCAATGCTTATGAAAAATTAATTTTAGAGAAATAGATTTTCATAAAATGGATATTGTGGATTCAAGCACAATTTCAAAAATTATACTTCAGGTTTCGAAACCATCTAAAGGCATATATGATGAGTAAAAAAATTTAAAATATCTGAACTCCATGGATTCAGTAACCATCCCCAAATACCCTATGATTTGAGCTGCAACACACCATTCAAGTTTGTCTTTGCAGCCTAAACAGAATTCCAAGTACCTTTCTAAGTGGATCACTGATCTCTGCCTTCCGCCGATGAAGAAACAGACCTGAATGACGGGTGATAATAAAAAGTATGGCATTAGAATAACACAAATTTTCAAAAGCACAATAATATAATGCAAGTGTTTAGGAAGAATACCGAGTGTCCGGCGTCCTTGAGGATCTTCATCGCTAAAAGCCTGGACACTAACCTATGAGATCCAACAAACCAATAACAATAAAATTTTATTGATAAATTCAAAAGAATCAAGATACAAAAAATATCAACAGAAAAAAAAGAAAGAAATAGTCTTTATTTCAAACCTTCCACAAGGAACCAGCATAAAATACTTCAGGGGAGTGCTTAACTTGGCCATCACTCAGTTTATGCACATCCTGAAATTCAACCCTGAAAAAAGAGTAGATATATTCAGAAACTCTAAGCAACATTACTGTTTACTCCAACAACTGCTAAACATCAGACTTAAGAAGCTAATTCTAGATTTATATCTTTCCGAAGTCCTTCATGAACCAAACAAAGTCAAACATAAAAGATAGATTTCTTCTATTCTAGTGCAAAGGTTTCATCCTTCATTACGGAAGGAAAGTGGAAGAGAAAGGCAAGTCTCATAAAGTATGTGCACAAAAGTACACGAGGGCAATCTTCTGGGATAGTAATATGCAATCAAATCTACTTACCCATCTATCCTGAACAATTTTCCAAGAATAACTTTAAATTAGCAAAAATCGCTGTGGTTATGCTAGAAGACATGATAACTTACGCAAAGCGAAAAGGTGGGAAGTGGCTCAAAGGTGTCTTCAGATCCAATGATATGGAACTATTCGCATTCTCCCACTCAATTCCCATATCATGCTTAGATGAGTCTATCATTTGCACAGGAACACCACTTCCACTAGACCCAGGGGTTAAGGATCCTGTCAGTCTGCTTTGCAGACCTGTCTCGTATTCTCTTCCCATGTGCACCTCATGCACATTAGTTACATCATTTGATCCCTGACTGAGCCCAACCAAAGCTGTCAACCCATCCCCAGCAAGTTCACCATTATTGTCAACTCTATTTTCGGAGTCATCATTAGCAGGAGATTGCTGATTGCTTCGGTTGCCAATACCAAATGGAACGCGAGAAAAGACATAACGAGTTGGAGGCCAAGCAGCTGCAGGCACAAATGTAGTTCCACGTCCAATGCCAGCTAGCCCATCAATAGGGCCCCTGTCATGTACGCGTACTGGTCTAAAGTGGCCATTTCTTTCCCCTTGAGCAGAACCAGTGACATAGACCTGCCCTATGTCGTTGGGGGCTAAACGATTATGGTCATGATCTTGCACGTAGTATCCAGAGGCTTTCACTCCACGAAAGTATCCAAATGGCTGTCTACATACACATGCCATACTCATGAGGCAGCAATTTTTGCATGTATCTGCACCAATTTCCTGCACCCTCTGGCTCAAGAGCATCTATGACATACAGACAATAAAGAGACTGATATAAATGAGAACCATGCAAAATATATGTAACTGTATCAAGTAATCATTCACAAAGTTTGGATGCCAGATGTTGAAACATAATAAAACAACTTAGTTAAAGTGGGGTCTTTTAAGTAGGATGGACACAAAAAGCTGTAGAAGATATTGTGAATGTGACATCCCTAGTCCAATCACCAAATTTAGCAGAAACAAGCTTGATACCATAAAGCAAGCAGGTCACACAGAAGCAAAATTTATGCAAGAAGTTGGTAACATACCTGCAACCACAAACCATCATTCACTGCTTTGCAAGGGAAGCCCATTTCTTCAAGATGTTTTCTTACATTTAAGAGCGCCTCGAAAGACATGTTACAGTATAAAAGAGATCCACCCTCAAAAATGTTGACAAAGGAATCATAATCTTCTCTGCTCATCCCAAGTTGCCGTTGTAGACAAGTTTTTACCTCTCTTCTGCCAACAGTCCTACCACCCCATGTC
Organism: Handroanthus guayacan; assembly: GCA_014898755.1. Lineage (NCBI taxonomy): Eukaryota > Viridiplantae > Streptophyta > Magnoliopsida > Lamiales > Bignoniaceae > Handroanthus > Handroanthus guayacan. The sequence continues at coordinate 697,226 of JACFYI010001910.1, forward strand.
AGAGATGACATGTTGCTTCTTTCCCATTCATCGGGCATCAGCACATTGCAGGAAGAATTCATCGACATGCTGTGCATTTGATCTCCTGGTGGCCAACTAGTGTTCAGTTGGTAGCATGGATCTTCGTCTGAAGGCCCCTCCAATGCCAAACCACTGCCTGCTGATCCACTCATTCCGACACCAATAGGTATACTTAGATAAGAACATGAGGCACCAATGTCATCTGCATAAAATGTGTTACTTGCTGAAGGCCGTCCAATGCTGCAATTATATTTTGACTCCAAATTAGATTCACCACATCCTATGTGGGCTTGATCACAGTCAGAAACATCAGAATGGGCATCCACAATGGAGTCTGCAAGCTCAAACAAAATATTATGAGCAGTGTTGCGGCCTTCAGCTTCATCTTTTGATTTTCTCCGTCCTCTCTCAGTTTCCAGCACAGTATCTGTGCTTTCATTGGGCATATTTGTCATGTTTCCTTTGTCAGAATAGGTACCAGCTATCACCTCACAGCTTGAACTTCCTTCCTCACGATTTTCTGCTTCACAGAGTGTACCTTTCGCAAGAAGAGTGTATAGCGCCAGTCCAAACCTTCACAGAGTCCAAAAGCAAATAAAATAATATTCAGCTTTGCAACTGTATGAGTTATATACCATAAAATACAAATGCAGTTTCCTCACCGTTTCTCTTCACTGGGAACCCATAATTCATCTGAGGTGAGTAAAGCAAGTAATGTTTGAGAGGAAAGTTTCGGGAGCACCTGAAATAGACAAAAGATTAGATGCATCTCATCAAAATCTTTGAAAAATAAAGGTCCTCCAAAGCTCATAGACTACAATGCCAGAAGATTTAAACATTACCTCTTTCAATTCCCGGGAACCACTTTGACAGAGGTAGCCCCAACAAGCATTTCTAACACGCTCCCCATGTATGCCATAATCTTGGCTCTCAGCAAAGACCTACATTGAGGTGAATGTGATTCCACTGTGAATCGCCTATATTCAAGTAAGTGAACGTAATCACTAGGAATAAATCATTAGACCTGATAAGTTAAGAAGTTTGAAGACCACAAGTCCGCAATGATGAAGTCAGTGCAAATCCCGCATAAATCCTGCAAGCAAAATGCCAAAGATATAAAGGCATGCAGAGATTTAAGTTGATTATTAAGAGTGGTTGACACAATAAAATTCAAATCATGCTCGCGAGCATCAAAAGGTAATCGAGAAGCAGCGATGTAGTAAGAAACAAGATCAATCCTGAAACTTTTAACATATGGCAGCTTCAGATTAGCTCTTGACCACGATACAACCTCTCTGAGTAATTTACAATAACATCCAGACTGTTATCCTTTGAAATGAGTTCGTGTATGACAATTTGAAGCTGTAACTGGAAATGAACTGTCCCATTTTAATTACCATTGATTACCTGAAGGTCAAGAAAAGAAGCAGCAGCTAGTACCCGAAATGCATTATTGTCGTTAAGCTTAGGATAATGTCCATAGAGATATGCCAAAGCTATTTCCATTGCTTCACTATTTACATTTTTATCATCCACGTGCAATGTCAAAACTGGAGCATTGGCTTCTTTCCATGGGCCCTGAAGCATGTTCCTGCAGATCACAATATAATGGAACGTAAACGCCCCCAATTCAAAGGGAAATAATTCTAAACCGTGAATAAGACTTTAAGTGAAGCCAACAAAAAAATGTAAATCCCAACGTTTTAAAGCAATTCATATACCAACTATAAACAGATTTATAAACTTTAATAGTTCATCAATAATCTCTTAACAAAAGAAGTACAAAATATGAAATGAGGAAAGAGGACGTACCGGAAGTAAGAACTCCGGGAGAGTATGAGGCGATGGAGATGATAAGTGGATCCCATGGCGTTCAAAACGACGTCGGAGAACACACCTTTATTAAACCCTTCCAATTGAATGTGATCGCAGAGTGATGCGAGGTTGCAATCAAGTGCGGCGCGTCCAATCTCACCTCCTCCACGCCTCTCTCCGGCGGTACTACTCTCACCATTGTCCGAATACGAAGGATCTTTCGTCATCTCCACCGGTCCGCCGCCCTCCCCGCGGTGGCTGCGGTGATTGTATCGGTTAATAGAGTAGTGCTGCTGGTGTGACACTAATAATTGAGGTTGCGGAGGTTCCATGGCATATACATACAGGGAAATGTGTATGTATAGGTGGAAATTCAAAAGAAATTTTGACAGTGGGGATGCATGCGACGCGAGAGAGCGAGAAAATGCTACAAGTGTGCGTGGATTTTGGAATTCGACAGTGTGATGAGAGGTATGGAGAATAAATGAAAAATTATGAAAATGCCCCTGAATTTGTAAAAAATTTTAAAATCACCCCTCATTTCTTGAATTATTACTTTTTCATACAAAAACTTTTGGCTCAACTCATTTGATATAACATTTTATTATAAATCTTATTATAGGGTTATTCGTATCAATCTATTTGTGAATATAGGCAAACAAGTCAGAATGTGTACCAAGGTACAAAAAATAACTGGTGGGTAAGATTTAACTTGAAACAAAAGAGTACGATTAAAAATGTTGAGATTTTTCCAAAAAAAATACTCCAATGCTCAAATTAGATAATATCTATCTATATGTAT
>JACFYI010001910.1:710199-746934 GCA_014898755.1 Handroanthus guayacan
GAACAACCAACTTCAGGTGGTCATATCTTTCCTTCAAATTTTTCCATAGATCAATAGAATCTTTAACAGTGAGATATTCAATTTTCAAACTCTCATCAAGATGATGACGAAGGAAAATCATTGCCTTGGCTCTATTTTGGATAGTAGTCTCATTTTTCTCCACAATTGTATTTTCAAGACCCATTACATCAAGATGCATTTTGGCATCAACCACCCATAACAAATAATTCTTTTCAAAAATATTGGGAGGTACAAATTCAAATTTAGCCAAGTTAGCCATAAAGAAAAAAATCAACAAATTTACCTCAATATTATCTTGATTTCACTTGAACAATAGGTTTTTCAACTCTCAATATATTTTATGAAGGTAGAGTCGTGCTGATAACGTTTTATAAAATAATAAAATATGACAATTATTCTAAAATGAATGGTGTATAACAAGGAGAAGAGAGAACGAATTTGATATAAGAAAGAAATTGATTCAACTAAATGAAGAATGAAAAAATCAAAATGTTCACTAATTGTTGTGTATTTTGCATTACATTTACATCATATTTATAGGTAAATTCTCAAATACTTTATTAGTGCTAAGAGGGCCATCATGTTAAGTGCATTATTTAGTGCATTATGAACATCCATTATTAAGTGCACCACATAGACATCCATTATTATGTTGAGTGCACCACATGGACATCCATTATTATGTTGAGTGCACCACATGGACATCCATTATTCATAATATATTTAACATATTAAGTTAATTATTATAATTTATACTTAAAATGAAATAAGTAATCTGATACTGAAATAACTTAAAATGAAATAAGTAATTATTATTAAGTGCACCACATGGACATCCATTATTATGTTGAGTGCACCACATGGATATCCATTATTCATAATATATTTAACATATTAAGTTAATTATTATAATTTATACTTAAAATGAAATAAGTAATCTGATACTGAAAATAAAAAACATAAAATAAAAATGTAGTATAAATTTAAAAACAAAACTTAAATTATTATCAATAGCATAAAATGAAATTATATATATACTACCAATCAGATTCTTTTTATACTATATATGTCAATTTTTATCCAAAAAAAAAAAAAAAGAAGATACTATCAATAAGCACATGCATGATATGTATATTTGTATTTTTATTTAAAAAAACTAATGAAATTATGCAAATTTAAAGAGAGTGGAAAGTTATAAGCAATTAATAAATACAGCAAAAAAATTTAAAAAAAAAACACCTCTTACAAAATAGTTATAAGTTCGAATAAATAAACTAAAAAAAAAAAAATCTTTTAGGGCCATGTTAAATGGTAAGCATATTTGTTGAAAATTTTAAGTTAATAATTGAAGAGATTCAAAATTAATCAAAAGGCTATAGCAATACATTGGTAGAAGCTGGATAATAATTTTGTTATATTAAATAAAGGTACGAGAAAAATATTAAATGAATAAAATAATAAATAATATATGATGCGATGCTGTAATCTTTTCTACATTCCTTAAGTTTGAATTTCATATATTATTAAATTGAATTTTTCAAATATATTTACGTGCATATGAATTTACAGATGTATCAACATGTTACTCGATTAAGATTTAGTTAGTTTACCTATTTTGAGAAAATCGAAAAATTCACAATTAAAGCATATAATAATTTGAAATGACAATGATTATTTCAAAATATGTGAAAATGATGAATATATTTTAAATTCTTAATAGTAAGGTGAATGTCTTACAATAAAAATGTTATGAGGGTAGGCATTTTTCTATCTCATAACAGTATATGGCTTGAAAGATTTTATATTTTATAATAGTTGGGAAGATTTGTGTATCACATGGTACCACTATATCTTGAAAGATTCATTAGTCTTAATTAAATTATACGGTCTTTAAATATATTAATAATTTCTTGATTACATAGGATTATTTCTTTAAACACACGCTAGAAAAAAAGGGAAAAAAAAAGAGTGATTTTAATATTGAATGACACACTTAGCTTTAAATTAAAATTACATGGAGGAGTTGGAGGAAGAAAAAAGGGAAGAAGAAGAAGAAGAAGAATACAAAATCTAAACAATATATTTGGTGGTGGAACCATGGAAACCCTAACAAAGGGGCCAAAAATATACCGAAAGGAAGAGAACAAACCATGATTCATCGTCATTTCTCTTAAAAAAAAAATTGATTTCAAAACATTCCTTAATAGAGTTTCTCCTACGTCTTTGGTATTGAAAATTTTGAAAAAACTCAAGTAAGAAGTGTACTGCACACCAAATTTAAAAGATAGATTTGGAGATATATGCAAACAAGAGGCGAGTTGGTGGAGCGATGGATACGAAGAAGAGAAAGTTGTTGCCAATAGTTGATGATGTGGTGTAATTTTAGTAAGGGAGGACAAGACAAAAATAGGACAAAAGAGCACAAGATCTTCGAAGAGAAATCAAACCACCACGGAAACAGAGGTCGATTCAACGATAGCTAATAGGTAAAAGATTTCTAGGACTAGAAAAAAAGTTATTGTAACTTATTAACAGAAAAAGAAACCAAAAGGGCAAGCCAGCCCCACATACTAATGGAGATAAATGAAAAAATATATACACACATATCTATGTACACATATAAAAGATGTGTTAATTTTAAAATTTACTTGATAACTTGATATGGTCAAGGAACGGTTGTAGTCATGGAATTTAAGAAAATTTAAGAAATTTTCTATTCAAATCTTAAAATAGATTTTATTCACTTTGTCACATGAAGAGCGCAATTTAAAAGGTCATAATTTTGATATCATAATTTTCACTTCAGACAAAAATAAAAAATATAAAAAAAAAAAAAAGGAAAAGAGAAAAGATCTATTTTTTATAATATCATAGATTTAGGTTATAGATTGTACATAAATTTACACGAAGTTTTAAAAACGAAGAGAAAAATACAAGGCAAACACGCGCCCCTCGTGCCCCATACTAAGCCAGCCGAAAAGACCTCCAAGAAATCATCTCCCGAAGGCGAAAACAACCTTATCCAATCATCTGTACTTTCTTGTCGCCACACCATTGTTCACTTCCAAGTTCCAACGCCACAACCTTAAACAAGAAAGACAAAAATCAAATCCTCAAAAAACCCAATAAATAAAAAACCAAACCCTAAACACCAACCAAAGATCCCTTCTTTTACCAAACCCAACAAAACACTACGTACGAACCTTGACCTACCTCTGTTTTTGAAACAGCCCATAAAGAAAAGACTATAAAACCATGCATATAAACACAGTAAAAGTCAAAAGTTTGAAGCTTTGATGGACTCAAGCCTCCATGGCGCCCCCCTTTCAGCGGTACAGATGGCCCCGAAGGTTGCTCCTCCTCCTTACAACACGATATCAGGTATTAGAGCTCCTCTTACTGTTGATGAATCTGATTTCGAGTATTCTGTTTCATCCAAGAGCCGTAGAAATAGTGCCACTAGTAGTTATTATAGTGGTAGTGAGCTTGAGTATGAGGGGTTTGTGAGTGGTGAAGATGAGTTTGAAACTTCATCCGAGAGGCATATTGATGAGGAAATTCTTGAAGAAACTAAATTTGTTGAGGAATATGAATTTTCTAAGGGCTCTGTGGTTAAGACAACTAAAGAAATAGTTCAAGAAAGGTCTAATAAGGAGAGTGAAAGTGGATTTTCTAGTCCTTTTGTGAAGAGACCAGGTGAAGGATTTGGTCAAAAAAGTGGTGATTTTAGTGGAAATGCATTTTTGAGGCCTTTTGTGAGAATCCCGGATGAAAGAACTTGTAAGGGGATTAATAATGTTAATGATTCTGATGATTCAAGAGAATTCTTGAGTGATTCTGGTGATGAATATGTTGAAAATGAGGAATATGTTGTGAATATGGACAAGTCTAGGCCTATTGTCGCTGTAAGGGATGATGGAGTTTCTGACAATGAGCTGGTACCGGTTATCGATATTAAATTTCCACTGGTGAAGAAGTTGAGTGTTCCGATAGCCCAAATATCTCGGGACAGTGACGAAGAATCTCAAGGGAGTGACGCTTTTGGAGAGGAAGGTTTTTCGGGTATTGTTAGGGTTCCAAGCACTGAAGTGATTCAAAGAGTTAATAGTGCTCTGAAAGTTAGACCGTTGGAGGCTGATGAAGGGGATGATGATGAGTCACAAGATGAAAATACGGTAGATATGGAGTTTGGTGAGGATTTGATAATTAGTGATGGCATTTTGAGCTATAGAGATGAAACGGAGCATACTGATGTACAGGGCACTATTCACTCTGTCGTATCAGCTGATGCGATCCAAGGTGAAGGTCCCGATGGTAACCAACAAGCTAGAGATGATTCCTTGATTGTGAATGAAGATCTTATGCATGTAGGTGAGGAAATTCAAGAAATTGATGTGATAAATGATCTTAGAGAGCCTGCTGATCCTGCTGAGGGTACAGTGTTTCCAGAGAATATTTCCTCTGTTGATTCAGCTGCAGAACCAGGATGCCCGTGTGGTACTGTTGAGCCAATGGATGATGGGGATGCCAATGGCAGTAACGTCACTTTAGAGGATAATCTTCTCTTCAACAACCATGTTGAAAGTGAGAATCTCGAAAGTGGAAGTGAGCAAGCGATTGATCGGAATGTTGAGTCATCTAGCTCGGGTACTGCCATTGAAACTAGATCGGCTTTTCAATGCATTGGCATCAAGGAAACGACTGTTGAAGGGTGTCCTGAGTTCCCAGAATTGCCTGTCTCTCTCACAGAAAGCATGCAAGTAGATGCATCCGATAGTGTTTTGAAAGATGGTAGCTCGATGGGTGTAAGAAATGTCTCTAAATCTGTCCTTGAAGATACCGAATTGGATCAGGAAATGGAGAAAGAATCCAAAAATTGTGAACATTTATCTATTGAGGCAGCTGAAATGGAGAGGGAAGAACATTCTTCTTCTGTGATTTTACTTGATCGGTCGCAAGAGACCGACGGCCAGATTGTAACGGACTTGGACGGTGGGTTGAATGAAGATCATGGAATAAGTGATCATAGACAAATAATCGATTCTGCTGCAATAGCTGCAATTTTGAATGCTGCTGGAGATCCTGGTGCTGTTAAACTGACATCTGTTGATGGTACAGAGAACTACTCTCTGGAAAGGGTTATGGCTGATTTGAGCTCTACAAGACCTATTGTCGAAGCAAGAAATCCCAATCTTTTGGTGCCTTCCTCAACTAATGGTGAATTAGAGGAAGTTTTAAGCGAAAGCGAGAAGAAGCTTCTTGAGAAAATACAGCAGATACGAGTAAACTATTTGTGGCTTCTCCACAGATTGGGACGTTCTTCCGAGGATTCTGTAGCTTCAAAGGTTTTGTATAAGCTGGCAGTCGCTGAGGCGAGATTCTCATCTCAAATGTTCGATTTTGATTCAGCAAGAAAGGCAGCTGTTGAGCATGAAACACAAATGAAGGGCGAATTGGAGTTTTCGTTGTCCATCCTTGTTCTTGGAAAAACTGGAGTTGGTAAAAGTGCAACTATAAATTCCATTTTTGGAGAAAAGAAGACTGTAATTGATGCGTTTGAGCCTGCAACGACCTGTGTGGAGGAAATTATTGATGTGATAAATGGATTCAAAGTGAAGGTCTTTGATACCCCAGGTCTTAGAACTTCTCCTACAGATGAATCATTCAACCGGAAAGTTTTGTCATCGATCAAGAATCTAATGCGGAAATCACCACCCGATGTTGTCCTGTACGTGGATCGTCTAGACACACAAATTGGTAACATTAACGACTTGCCTCTACTGAGGTTAGTAGCGTCTTATCTTGGCTCATCAATATGGCGAAGATCTATTGTTGTTTTGACCCATGCGACTTCAATACCTCCGGATGGACCTGATGGATACCCTTTGAGCTATGAGGTATTTGTTGCTCAAAAGTCACAGTTCGTTCAGCAGCTTGTAAGCTTATCATCCGGGGAGCTTCTGATGAATCTCAGCTTGATGATTCCAGTAAGTCTAGTCGAGAACCATCCATTTGCTAAGACGAATGAACATGGAGAATTAAATGGAGAAAACTGGAGATTACAGCTGCTGTTTTTGTGTTACTCAATTAAGACTTTATCCGAAGTGAGTTCTTTGGTTACGGTTCAGAGTCCGTCAAACTACAGGAACCTGTTTGGTTTAAAAATTCGTTCACCTGCTCTATCGTACTTCTTGTCTTCATTATTGCAACCCAAGAGCGTCGACTCAGATGTTGAACTAGGTTGTTTGTCTGATTCTGATGAAGAAGGCGACATTGAATGCGATAATCTCCCTCTGTTCAGATCACTGACGAAAACACAGATTGCTAATCTGAGCAACGACCAACGAAAAGCATACTTTGACGAGTACGATTATCGTGTGAAGCTACTCCAGAAGAAACAATCTAGAGAAGAAATCAGAAGGTTCAAAGACTCGAGGAATGCAAAAAATGCTGCGCCAGATGAGACATACATGGAGGGTGTTCTGGACCAAGAAACTATATCTGTTCCCTTACCTGACATGCCCCTCCCACCTTCATTCGATGGAGAAAATCCTTCTTATCGGTACCGTTTCCTAGAAACCTCGTCCCATCTTCTTACAAGACCGGTTTTCGACTCCCACGGATGGGACCATGACTGTGGATATGATGGTGTCCTCATAGAAGATAAATTCGACGTTTCAAGTCCTTTGCCAGCAGTAATCTCAGTTCAGCTCACCAAGGACAAAAAGGACTTCCACATCCAGTTACACTCATCGGTCTTATCAAAACATGGTGATAGCGGATTAACCACAGCAGGACTTGATGTCCAAACACTTGGAGACAAACTCACCTACACCCTCAAGGGCGAAACAAAAATCAAGAACTTCAGAAAGAACAAAACAGCAGCCGGAGTATCCATCGCTTTTGTCGACAAAACTACAGTATATGGACTCAAAATCGAGGACCATCTTGCAGTTGGAAAACAGTTAATCTTAATGGGAAATGCTGGTGTTGTTCTATCTCAAGATGATGCAGCATATGGTGTGAACTTGGATTTGTGCAGACGGGATAAGGATTATGCTATCGATCAGCATGAAACCTCGGTCGGGCTGTCGATTATGAGATATGGGGGTGATCTTATATGTGGATGCAATTTGCAGTCTCAGTTTTCTGTTGGTAGAAGTTCCAAAGTACATGTGAGGGCTGGTTTGAATAATAAGCTAAGTGGGCAGATTTGTATAAAGACAAGCTGTTCAGATCAGCTTCAGATTGCTGCTTTGGCCTTTCTTCCAATTGCTAAAGCCATTTTCAAGAAAGTTTTCGCACATTCTACTAAGGACTACTCAAGATAGGTGTTGTAATAAAGTTCCCCAGTTCATCTTATGCATACTTGGCTAAAGCCACATACTAGTGAGATGACGAGGGTGTTTGGCAATACTTTTGTTATAGTTTTTCAACTTTTAGCTATTGAAAAGTGGTGTAAAGAAGAATATTTGATAAAGTAGTTTTTGTTTTCGCAAGAATTTGAGGTTAAAAGTTCACTAGAATTTCAGTGTTTCATGAAAATATTATATTATCCTTATTTGATATAGTATAAGAATTTTATTTTTGGGGATAATATAATAATTTAAAACAATAAAAGTATGAGAATAACTTATCCGTGCAAATATTCAATATTTTTTCTATTGTGGTTGTAAAAATTCTCATTACAAAATCTGATCTAAGTAAAAATAATGCTACATAATTTTTAAAAAATGCCAAGCGTTCAGATTGCTCTATTTCGAAAAAATAAAATAAATAAATTAGAGGGTAAGAAAAGGAATAAAAAATTGGAGGCAACGAGGCCTTAGTCCAAGTAGAGCATCTGAGTACAAAGTGCCTTGAACTCAAAAGTGGAAATTAATCAATATTAATTTAATTAGCCAATACGGCCTCATCTTAAGTGGTAAGTTAGGACACCTTTAGCCAGGAGGTTAGAAATTCGAATTTGATCTTTGTAGATTTATCTTCGAATTTAATTTTCTACTGAATAATAAGCTTGTCTAATTGTTATATTTTGTAGATTAAAAAAATATGTTCTAATTAGGATTAATGTTGATCGCATCTCAACCTAGTTGCTAGATGGAGATTTTTTCTATTGATTCTTTGATAATACTTTTATTTTATGGTCGTTTTGAGGATTTAAAAATTATTGTATTGATTTCTCGATATATTATATAATGATTAATATATTAATAGATTCTCTAAAAATTATTAAGTAAAAATTATTAAGATTAATGGATTATGTTCAAATTATTTAAAAAAGAAAAAAGGAAAAGAAAAGGAAGGGGAGAAACCCATATCATTTTGTGGGTTAAAAATTTGACCTTGGGGCCCAAGGGTCCAAGTTGACAGTCCAGTCTCCTCCAGAACCACTGCTGCCTCTTTTTATCCACAAACAAAAAAATAAACAAACACTAGCGCAGAGTGACAAGACGAGGGGCGTATCTTGGCTATTGCATCTCTCTGTTTTGCTCAATGGAAGAGAAAGGAAAGGAATTCTACAAATAAATGTGAATGGAACCCACCCAGTTCGTTAAACCTTCAACTCCCAGAAATTTTTACTCGCTCACCAAAATGGCTATGCAGAATTCTTCTTACAGGGTAGAAATCTTGTTATTTTTACACAGTCATTCTGCTTAATCCCGTTTAAAGCTTGTATAGAATTCAAATGAGGTAGTTTCTGGAAGTCTTCGGCAAACGCATGCGGAAAAGAAAAGTTTTTGCAAAATTATAGTTTTGGGATTGCATTGGAAGTGAAAAAAGATATGTTTGTTTTTTGGATAATTCTTGCTCAGCTTTTGTTTCTATGCATGCTAATCAATAAAGTATGCAATGGTTTAACTTGAAAATTGGAAAAATGAAGTTCTTTCTGTTAAGAATAATTGTATATCATATGTTCGATGAAATGCGTGTATACGTTGATTTCAAGACTCTGTTGTTGTCTTAATGTGCAAATGCTCATTCTTTAAGGAAATTTTCAGTGGTTGTGACAGCAAAGATACACTGTTTTTCTTGAAAATGCATGATAATGTGTTAAAAGAGTTACAATATTTTGTGCTATGAAAGAAAGATTTCAAGTGTAAACAAATAGCTGAGATTTCTTTATGAAATATGAACTGTTGATGTTGTTGTTATAGTCGGAACATCTAATATGGTATCTTGAATTTGCTCAGGTTCTGTCGCTGAGAAATTGCTCGTCCTTTAGAAGTACAACAGCTGTCAGCTTGTTACATTTAAGAAGAAGCTCTTCAGCGAGGGTATTGTCTCTCTTACACGCGACATGCTATTCCACCTGCTCTGGCATAGAATATGGCTCATCCTCCAAACGAAGATCGCGGGGGCCTGTCATGGCAGCAAAGGGAAAATCAGAAGGTTGCCGAGAATATTTAGATCATGATATTTCAGGCTGTTATAGATGTTGGATGGTTGCATTTAACTTCATTTTGTTGCTGAAATTACTTTAGAGACGAATATACTTATTGTTGTCCAGGGGAAAAACAGGAAGATGGAAAGTATAAGCACACAATAGACCTCCCCAAGACTGCCTTTGGATTAAGAGCAAATTCTGTTGTAAGGGAGCCGGAAATACAGAAATTATGGGATGAAAATCAGGTGTTTAAGCGGGTTGCCAGCAGGAACACTGGGGTAAGGGCTTCAGTGGCCTTTTCTATTGCATGTAATCATTGATCTTCTGCTGATGTGGTTTCCTAATCTTTGGTAAATGAATTCTTGCTGATGTTAATCATCTTGGCAGGGCAGTTTTGTGCTTCATGATGGCCCTCCTTATGCAAATGGTGATTTACATATGGGTCATGCCTTGAACAAGATTTTGAAAGATATTATCAACCGGTATAAGGTAATTCTGAAATAGTCTTATTTTTAAAAGTTGATGGTTCCTGGAGATCAATACCCATTCTTATCAAGTTCCAGAAACAAGAAAGAGAGTTTTCTGTCAATCTCATGTGTGTACCTTGTACACTTCAATGCTATCTCGTAAATTTGTGCAGCATGTTGTAGATGCATAACTCAACATTTGCGCTTCAAAATTTCTGCCTCTAACTAATTTGTTGTCTTTACTTCAGCTTCTTCAGAATTTCCAAGTTCATTATGTGCCTGGTTGGGATTGCCATGGCTTGCCCATAGAATTGAAAGGCAAGTATTAGCACTGGTCCTTTGTTTGTGAAATCGTTCTGGATTATTCCTGTTTTGTGTAGACACCAAAAAATTTCCATCATGATATGTGTTAATTGTTACCCTGACCAAAGTTGAAGCTAGAGAAGTTCTTCTAGGCAATAGAAATATAAACTATAGAAAGATACGTCTTTTTACCTTCAAAAAAAGCTTAGGGGAACGATCTCTTATTGAAAAGCATAAATTGGAACCTAGGTAATCATGGTATGCATCAAACCAACAGCCATTTAAGGAAACACTAGGGTAATATTTAGTTTTTTATTATTAAAGTAATTTAACTTATGCTCTAGTTCCCTTTGTTTGCATTGTAGCCCCTGTGATGATCTTACTTCCTTGTGTGCGCACATGGTCATTTCGTTAGTGATAGGAAGAATGGACAGTGATTTAATCAATTCCTGCCTGTATTTTTCGCTTTGTTTTTCTGGTGAAATTAACGTGTAAATGCAAATAAAAGTAAGCGTATTTGTTGGGCTGTATCATAGATCTTTTTGATTTGTTTCAGTTTTGCAGTCACTGGATCAGGATGCTCGAAAGGAACTGACCCCAATAAAATTGAGAGCAAAGGCGGCCAAGTTTGCAAAAGCAACAGTCAAGAGTCAAATGGCTGCATTTAAGGTTGAACTTTTGTTTTATTAGATCAGCAAATGAAATAATAGGTTCTGGTTCAGTTTTGTGCTTCTAAGTGGGAAATCATGTTGCTTTCCCATTGAACTAGAAGTACCTCTCACTCTCCATTTGTCTTATCCAATATGATGGCCCCACCATTTGATAAGGATTTTTGCATGCCCATTGTGCTGTCAAAATACCTTCAGTTAGGGCTAAATTTTACATGTATCTGTATTCTGTCCTATACACTATTAGGGGATTATCTGTGAACTGTTGCTCCTTAGTTAGGAGTTTCCATCTAGGACTAAATGAATTTTGGTAGATGTTGGATAATTTTGGAAGAAAGAGGCAAAAAATGTATTATGCATATATCCAATGTCATTGAAAAACTTAGCTCTGATATCCTTTGTGGGATGGAGGAATATTAATAACAAATGCTTATTGTTGATGGTTACAGCGGTATGGCGTATGGGGGGACTGGGATTATCCATATCTCACTCTTGATCCAGAGTATGAAGCTGCTCAGGTAAATTGTATCATATCTAAAGTATCTCATTTATGGATCTTGGCAATTTACAACTAGTATGGTCGTATCTATATTCATAGCGTATAATTTAAGCTTCAATTACATTTGTATGGTTGCTCACCATACACTTTAGTTCATAATCTTAGTGTTTTCAGAGTGAGATTATCATCTTTCACTACTTTGTCCACATGAACTGTAATAGATTGAAGTGTTTGGCCAAATGGCCTTGCAAGGGTACATCTACAGAGGTAGGAAACCAGTTCATTGGAGTCCCTCTTCTCGAACTGCTCTTGCAGAGGCTGAATTGGAGGTAATGAATCTATTAACTTTAGAATTATCTTCCTAAAGAAATTCATAGTTTTGCTATCCCTCGCACCCATTACGAAGTAGAAAGGTTGAGGATGCACAAAACTTGTACTTGTAGCTTTCAAGCCGGAGAAGTTGACAATTTTTCGTGTCTTGGTCTCAAATTTATATGCAGTATCCTGAGGGTCATGTTTCAAAGAGCATGTACGCCATTTTCAGATTAGTCAGTACCTCTACTTCATGTAAACTGCTAGAAGATTTTATTCCGAATTTGGGCTTGGCTATTTGGACTACAACTCCATGGACTATTCCCGCTAATGCTGGTATCTCTATCTCTCTCTCTCTCTCTCTCGCGCGCGCGCTCCACGTGTGCATGTGCATGTTTTTCAGTTGGAGATGTTTAGATGCACAATTTTGTATGGGTGCTTGAAGTGCAATTGTGATGTTTTTGGACACATTATTTGTCTATAGAAGGGGAAAAACTTATAAGATAGATAGTATTTGGGGAGAATTTGGTGAGCTTTGGGGGTTGTATTGTGATTGCCTTGACTTTGTGATTCATCACTCATCTATTTTTTCTCGGCTTCAGCTGTTGCTGTCAACTCAAAGCTTCAATACGCCGTTGTTGAAGTTCAGTCCACTTCAATGGACACAACTGCATCATCAGGCAGTAAAGAGAAAAGAATTGGCAATGTCTTGAAGGAACACAACAAACTCTACCTAGTTGTCGCATTAGACCTTGTGCCAACTCTAGAAGCAAAATGGGGCATGAAGCTTTTTGTAAAGACAACGCTGACAGGCACAGAACTTGAAAATTGCAGGTTATCTATTAGTGTTGAACCTATAACTTGAGAATTGCAGGCTATCATCTTGGATCTGAAGTCGCCATCAATTTTGCTTATTAATTGCCACTTCAGGTATGTTCATCCCATAGAGAGCAGAGAATGCCCAGTCGTTGTTGGTGGGGATTATATCACAACAGAGTCGGGAACTGGATTAGTTCATACTGCTCCGGGCCATGGCCAGGAAGATTATGTGACGGGCCTTAAATATGATTTGCCTATCCTTTCCCCTGTTGATGATGAAGGAATATTTACAGAAGTAGCTGGGCAATTCAGTGGTCTCAGTGTTCTTGGTGATGGCAATGTTGCTGTTATTGAGTGCTTGGACAGGAACTTGTCTATGATCATGGTTGAGCCGTACAGTAAGTTATTACTCTAGCCTTCTCGAGTGGGATGGTTAAAGTTTTCTTTTCATATAATATCAGAAGGAGCAAAATTGTAAATATGTTTGATGACTCTTAACACATGCAGAACACAAGTATCCATATGATTGGCGAACCAAGAAACCTACAATTTTCAGGGCAACTGAACAATGGTTTGCATCAGTGGAAGGTTTTCGTAAGCCTGCAATGGACTCAATTAATCAAGTAACTTGGATTCCGCCACAGGTATTTAACCACCCATCCTCTTGTCTTTTTTTTCCCTTGTAAAATTAGGGGGGATAATCAATTTGGGGTAAAAAATCTATTCATTAATCTTTTACTGTATTCTACCTTATTGAGCTTCATTGTGACTAACGAATTTATGATATCAATAGGCAGAAAATCGAATTTCTTCCATGACTTCAAGTCGCTCAGATTGGTGTATCTCCCGACAAAGATCTTGGGGTGTGCCCATCCCGGTTTTTTATCATGTCGACACAAAGGAGCCATTGATGAATGAAGAAACTATAGATCATATTAAGTGTAAGAGCCATCTGCATTTACTGTTATCATTAGTTTGTTTCAATTAGTTTCTTAGCTGTAATGTGCCCTGTAGATGATAATCCGTAATTTGGATTTGTTCAAGCACTGCATTTTTACTTATTTTTCAAAGGCGTACGGTATTGGGATCTTCTGATCTTGATTGTTTGTTTTGGCAGCTATAATTTCCCAAAAAGGAAGTGATGCATGGTGGTACATGAAGGTAGAGGAACTGCTTCCAGAAAAATATCGCAATGAGGCATCTAACTATGTAAAAGGAACGGATACAATGGATGTTTGGTTTGACTCAGGTATATGAAGATTATGGCACTTAATTTTTTCAAAATACAACTTATTGCTGAGAGGGCCTTGTATTTTTCACTCTCCATATTATCTGATCAGCTTGAGAAACTATGGTTTTTCTTTTTCAATGTAATTTCTTATTCTGAAAAAGTGAATCAAAAGCAATAATCTTAATTTCTTTGGTTATCTTAGGTTCTTCATGGGCTGCAGTATTGGGAAAGAGAAATGGTCTAAGTTATCCTGCGGATTTGTATCTTGAGGGTACAGATCAACATCGTGGTTGGTTCCAGAGTTCATTGTTGACGAGTATTGCTACGAACGGTAAGATTATATGTCGTAGAAATAAAACTAGTCTCTCTCTTGAAGGTAAAATGTCTATATCATACCTTATACTATTTTGCAGGGAAGGCTCCATATCGTGGTGTCATAACGCATGGATTCGTGCTTGATGAGAAGGGCTTCAAGATGAGCAAATCTCTAGGAAATGTTGTCGACCCAAGAACTGTGATTGAAGGGGGGAAAGACCAGAAGGTAGTGCATCAGGCAACTAGAGTATACTACTAGGGGATGATATGTAGTACAAGGGTATATCTTGGGTTAATTACCAAAATTCCCCTAAGATTTGCACTTTATACAAAAGAACCGCCTATATCTTTTGTAGTTACAAATACCCTGTCATTACTAAAGTCTGTCTGAGAAAGTCTCTGTAATGGTTACTAATGTTTGGTGAGATGTAAGATGGAGGACAACTGTCATGGGTATTTGTAATTTCAAAAGATACATGTTTTTTGTAGATTGTTCAAACCTTAAGGGTTTGTTTGCTAACTAGCTCCATATTTTATGAATGCTAAATTTGTGTTTTATCTCCTTCAACAGGATTCATTTGGTGCAGATGTACTTAGGCTCTGGGTTTCTAGCGTAGATTATACGGGTGACGTGATGATCGGGCCTAAAATCCTTCGTCAAATGTCAGACATATACAGGAAATTAAGAGGAACCTTACGGTTTCTTTTGGGAAACCTGCATGATTGGAAAGTATGCATTCTCTTGATGCGCAATATCTATTCATGATTGACGTTAAAGAGCTTTCTATGGGTCTCACTCTCAGGGGTGTTTGCAACAACTTTAGAATAAGTGGTTTTCAACTGAAATTTAAGTGTTTTGAAGTGTCTTGAAGTGGTGTTCCTACTTTTGATTCTCTAAAGTCAAGCCAAAAAAAAAAAAAGCAGAGAGAGAGAGTAAAAGATAACACTCGCCCAACTTCTGCAGCTTTTTTGTACATATAACTATTGTATTCAAACACTTTCAACTTTCACTACAGCTCTCTACAATTTTTTTTTTTTTAATATATTCTCCAAATGTCAAAAGCTTGTGCGAACACCCTTATCGTAGCCTATGTAATATGGACTTTCTCTTAAATTTCTCTTAGTACACTGAAGATATTGTTTTGTTACCCAGTCTATCATACATGATCGTAAAATCTGACTAGAAAATGTGTAGTTTCTAATCAAGTTGTCCAAATCTAATCTCTTGATTTTTGCAGGCTGATTATGCTGTTCCTTATAGTGACCTTCCGATGATAGATCAATATGCATTATTTCAACTTGAAAGTGTCGTGAAGAACATTAAAGAGAGCTATGACAATTATCAGTTCTTCAAATTATTTCAGGTATATTCTGCAAGTGGGATTTATGTATCTTAAACCCATCACCGTGTTTAGGATTTTAGGCAATCAATGCTACTTTTATCATGCAAGTATAAAAGAAAAATAACATCACATGCTACCGTTATCACTTTTACCTATTCGAGGGTAATCTAAAACTAGGATACTTACTCTTAGACTAGTTTAACTTCTGATAAATATGTTCAGTTCACAAAGTTTCTCTTTTTGCATTTTCATAATTTATTCGTCCTTACAGATCATTCAGCGGTTTGTTGTCGTTGACCTCTCAAACTTCTACTTGGATGTCGCCAAAGATCGACTTTATGTGGGGTAAGCATTTGTTTTCGCGTGATCCAGTGTATATAGCATTTTGTCATTTTTTTTCTTGTCCTTATTCTAAATATGCCACGTATGAAAATGTTGGACATGACGCACAAGTATAAAATCTTACAAACTCACCCTCTTTGGTTATTTCACAATAAAGAATCTTGTACTTGTATCAAAAAATCCAAATTCTTGAGTCCCAACATTGATTAATGTAATCAAGATCTTGTCCTTCCAGGGGAACCACTAGTTCGACGAGGAGAAGTTGCCAGACAGTCCTTGCTGCACATCTACTTTCCGTTGTGAGGGTCATCGCTCCAATTTTGCCTCATTTGGCCGAGGACGTGTGGCAGAATCTTCCTTTTCCATTCACTTCTGAGGATGGAAATAAAGCAAAGTTCGTCTTTGAGTCAAAATGGCCTGTGTTAAACGAAAGACATCTTGCGTTCCCAGATGAAGAGGTTAATTTCTGGGGAACAATTCTTGAGGTAAATTACGTAGTCATAATTTTTAATAAGGACGTTTTTTTCATGCAGTTCACCCACATACTCAGGAAGAAAATAAAAGTTTGTCATGCATGTGTTTTATATTCTCAATTGTAAAGAGTAATAATACACCAATTACCAAAAACTTCCTAAGGTTTGGATCAGTACAAAATAACCCATTATCTTTTGAAATCACAAAAACTTCCTTGATGTTTGTGTCCTGCTGATTTCACTAGCCGTTAGTTGCCGTTACAGAAATGTTAATAGACCTGCTTTAGTTGCAAGGAGTTCATTGTAATTTCAAAACATAGGATTTTTTTTCTTCTTCTTCTTCTTCTTCTTCTTCCTTTATTTTTTTTTGGTTTTAAGAAAAAAGGGGGCCAAAGCTTGTCTTCCTGTCTTTTTTCATCATCGGGAAAGTGTTATGTGTGAGCTGTCCAATTGGACCTTCTGGTAAAGAGCAAACAATAGAATACCTGAGGAGTGTATACGACTGTTATGATAATTAGGTGTATTCTTTTTTCGGTGGCATTGAAACTTTCCCTCATTTAAGCTACATTTACCAGCTGAGAACTGAGGTGAACAAAGCGCTGGAGGTCGCTCGTACAAACAAGCTGATTGGTTCAAGTTTAGAGGCAAAGGTATACCTCCATGCATCCGATGATGCCCTAGTTTCGAGATTGATCAACATGTGTTCATCAGACAATGATGCTGACACATTGCATCGCATCTTCTTAACATCTCAGGTACGCTCGATTTTCCATTATAATTAATCTATCGACCATTTCACATTAAAAACTGTCAATTATTTCTTTCTATAAGTTTCCTGGTTTTTGGCTGTTCCCAAGAACATTACATGCAATTTCCCATCCTTGTAGGATTAGGTTATTGAGTTTTTCCTTGCCAGAATCAAAATTTTATAGTAACACTTTGCATGATGCCGACTGATTTTAAACAAGAATCACCACAGCAAAACACCCCTTTATTAACAGAAATACCCGTAATGTTTTTATGAAATTCATCACTGAACATGGTTCCATGCTAAATTTTGTGCATAAAAATCCTGTAGTATATATCTTGTCATTAGCAGTTTTATGACAGAATTGTAGTCCATCAAAAATTAACTTTTTTAATGAAACTTCTCTCACAAATCAAATAATTGTCATACATAAAAATCATGAATTTGTCGCAAATATATATTTTACTCCTTTAAATCTGTTGGTATTCCATCACAAATTCATCATGAGTTGACTGGACCACTATCTTTTGCAAATTTTTTGTTAATGAAGGGTCTTCTTCCTATACTGGATATAACTACATAATCTGACGATACTCCCTGTCATAAGCTAGTTCAGAGAGGATTTAATATTTTTCAAACCATTAAATATGCAGGTCGAGATTCTTCCATCATTGGAAAACGTGACCGAAGATAAGATACCTTGCACCGGAGAGTATCTTATTCAGAACACTAACAAAGTCTGGATCGGTGTGTCGCGTGCAAATGGCCTGAAATGCGAAAGATGCTGGAATTTTTCACTTCAAGTCGGTAGTTACGACGATCACCCCACGCTTTGCAGCCGTTGCCACAGTGTTTTCAGCCAGCCGATTCCAGCTCTAGCAGCAGCTAGTTGAGATTCTCAAGAGGTACATGCACAACGGCAGCAAAACTTGATGGCCGGAGTTGTAGCCTTGGCAGCAGCAGCAGCCAGGTGTAGCTATGTTCTTGAGCAAGGCCAAAAACCCAGAAAAGAAGAAAAAGAAAAGGAAAGCTTCATATTGAAGTATAATTTTTGGCAACATCTTGGATTAATAGTATTGGTATTTTTTCTTAATTGATATTTGAAAATAAAGAATCTTATATATATGTTTGTTAAATCATGCGGATTTGTAAAGGCTACGTGAATAGAAAATGAGATATCGAAGAAGATTTGATTATCAGTAACGTTTATATTTTTAAGGCTCTCATAATCCAATAATACTTTGAGCCAGATGTCGCTCATGGAAGAATTATGTCATAATTCATTGTTCGATTGTATCATTAACCATTTATTTGTTCGTTCTTGTTATTTTCTGTTTCCATTAAATACTTTTGAGTTGGAAGAGAGGAAAAACAAAATGAGTATAAAAGTGATGTTAATTTCCTAGCTGTACGTTGATTGAAAAAGTAACTGAAAGCAAAATGCTCTGCAGTTTTAAACTGAAATGGTAAAAACCAACGAATCACAAGCCTAAATGAATAAATTTAAGCAGGCAAAGCGTCATTTACCTAAAATACGTCATGTCCACGCGCATATGTTCCATAGGCACAAGCCGGCAAGTCAAATGCACTTGATAAAATTGTGCAAACGCATGAAAACTCACAATTAGAATTCCTTATTTCAAAACGATATTTTATCTCTTATTTCATGTTTTAAGTACATACAAGTGTACTCTTTCCTCATAAAAACGCAAGTTGTAAATGTCATGCACTTAACAAATATATATAAAACACCAATTGAAATAGAAGATCTAAAGTGAAAAATTCATTGTTTGAATGATGGCTGCAAGCAAATGATTTCGATTCCATAACACAGCGATAAATTGCGAACCATAGATACTCAAAATTTTAATTAGATTCAAACCAACCATTATTATCAGCTTGGGAGAAGACGTACACGTTAGTAAGCCATGTAATAATGATAAATAGTGCAGCAAGCTGATATAACTACAACACACGAAGTTAACAGGCTTTTGGATGTGCTAAAGCTGGCCCTGGCGTTATCTTTCATTGGATTGAATCATATAGCTCTAGCCCATGATCACATTTATTGTTGCAATAGCTCCGAACCCTCTTCATCATGGGATTGTATCTGTATATCCTGTAATTGGCGATATAAATGTTAACTATAATAATAATTATAATTCAAGCAACATCTGCAAAGCTATGTTTCATCAGTTAGACATTTTCAATCAGTGGCTATTCCTTGTTTTCTTCTCCTAAAAACTAGAATTTCTAGTTGGATTATAAGCATACACTATAATAACTTTTTAGGGATAATTAATTGGTCTAATTATAGAACACCCTCCTGGTTGGGGAAATTGCAATAATAGCCCATGCTATTAGTTCAGCTAACGGAAAACTTAATAGAGCCTATGTGACATTACAATTAGACCCCTTTTAAAGTAGGCCCCGTTAGATTTTCCCCGCGGGGGACCGGGGGGGTGGGGGTTTGAGTTAGGTACCCCTAAGTTTAGAATATGGAATGATAGTGGGACTTTGAGTGACATACATACAAGATGGTACTTGTTCTAGGACAAAATGCTTTGCTCCAGTTGTGTTTCATTTGATGTTATATATACTAAAGAAAGAGATGAAATAGATCTACATAGGCATTTTAGCAGAGCTATAGAGAAATACTATGTTCAGATGTGCCTTGAGAAGATGGTAGTCAAAAATCCACCTTGATGTTGCTATATCAGAGAGAAAATGAAAAAGAGAGCATGTATCAAACGTCACAACATGGTTGTTACCTGTGCTTGCAGTAGCTGTTGTGGTTGTTGTTCTTGGGACATAGGATACGCCTGGAGTTGAGACATCCGATAATAAGGTTCTTTGAGATCAAGTTTGCCAGATGATGTCTGGAGTATTCCTCCTTGTTCAGCACCAGGGCCCCACATTTTAGCTATTCAAATAAACAACTAGCCAGTTGATAAAGGAAACCAAACGAGTATAACGAAAGGAATTGTGCAGTACAGAGAACAGAGCTTTAAAAATTAACCTGATAATGTTAGGTGAAGTGTATAACTCTGAGCTTTGTGGGCGACCATACGAAGTTGACCAGTTATCTCTTGTCCAGGCATCACATAAATAGGTTGCGATAGGACACAGCGCAGTTGGTACCAGTGTGTTGTAGGCGCACCCGGAGCAGTGGTAAGCCACCTTTGTACGGTGCTATAGATGATATAATTTGAAAAAGTTAGCACACATGGCAGAACTGAAAGTTTGGGAAATAGTTACATGCGTGCACAACTGCACGTATGCAGTATCTAAGTATTACCTCCCATTGAACAATACGTCGAACCAACAGGCCAATCCATGTACTCTGGTGCCAATGGAAGATACAAACCTCAATGGAACATCAATTTCATATAAGTCTTCTTCCTGTCGAATGAAGGTTCCAAAAGCATATTAACAAATTACATACCATCTCAACTTAGGAAGGAGAAAGTGAGTGCAGGTACTAATCACATAAACAATAAGTAATAACCAGTATAACCTTGTGATAAATTCTGTGCTATTCCTCCAACTGTATAGTATACTATTCATGTAAAAATCTACAAGAGAAGACAAAGAAACCTAAATTCCTCACGAGCAGGAGCAAGAAGCTTCTAGTTCAACAATGATATTTTATATAACTGCAGGATTTGCACTTCATATTTTCAAGCTAAGACAATATATTGACATTCAATCGTATAATGCGAAACATCTTCTTTTTGGAAAGCCCTCCTAAATTTCAGCAGAAAAGATTAGAGAAAATCTCAAGTCAGAGTGTTTCTCATTCATTTCACGGGCTCTTTTGAAATTATTGCTATTATTCTTTTGAAAAAAAAAAAAAAGAAAAAGAAAGGCAGTACATGAACTTTGAATTTGCATGCGTACACAAATTTGTTGTAAAGCTAAGATTTACCTTAGCAGAAGTGAAGTCTATCACATGAGATATTGCGGGAGCTACCAAGAACCTAGGATCGAAAGCATCCACCACTGGCTGAAATGTTCAGAGGAGGCAAAAAGAATATGATCAGATGCACTCAAAAGGGCAGCATATTACAAACTGTTGTACATAGGATTATGCTTATTTGCATGATGCAAAATGTGGAGTAGTATACTACAGCATCTCAGATGAGAGAGGCACAGCCTAAGAACTAAAATCCAAGGAGAACAAACTTAAGAAGAACATTTTTAAGAAGAATATCATAATATATACTAATCACAAATGCTAGAGAAGGAAAATTTTCATGCTTTTAAGGGTATACAACAAAATGCAGTGCACGCTTTATATCTTTTGTAAGTAGACTTTGATCATGTGAAGCGATAGCAATATAGATAAATCATCTAGAAATAATAAATGACCCATTGGTAAAATACATAGGTTTGAAGCCTTATAACACAGGTATAAGTAGATATAAACAGAAGGAGCATACGAAGGCAATCAGAATTCAACCTGCGAGAAGTATCCTTGAAAGGCAGTACCATGTAAAGGTGTCAAGTTAACACCATAATAATTCTGTTGCTGCCAAAACAAAGCCTGGGTGGAAGACAGAATCAATGTAAATCCCACTGGAATAACAAAAAGCAACATGAGGCAGGAATCAGGGGGAAATAAAGGTCATGTGGCAAATAAATACTCGTGTCTAGTGTCTATAATAATTTAAAAGTATTCAAGCTACCGCCTCTCTGAGAATTATAAATATATATTCAAAGGATAACACACCAATCAGCCCTAGGTTTCCCAAGCAGAAAATTAGAGACGTGTGTTTTAACAGTAGATGCTAACCTTATTTGCAATTTCTATATATAAATATTCATCACTGAATGGTGCCATATGTATCCTACAAGAGTAAAAATTACAAATATCAACCATAGGATGGGTGCAAATAACAGCAATGTAAATAGTCAATTTAAAAATAGTTACCAATATAACTATGATTTATCAATGCACTCACCTTCCTATAGTTGGAAACATTTTCCCATTTGGAACAAGGAATCTCTCTCTTGCAATTATGTATGACTCTAGCATCCTCTCATTGACTAGCAATGTGCCTGGAGAACAAAAGTCAGTTATCAGGAAATGACATCAGATGATACTCAGGCAACACATAATCATGAAGAGCGTTTCCCTGAACCTTATAAGGGCCTTAGCAAATGGGTTTCTTTTATAGCTAAGTACATTTCCAATCATCTGACTGTTACTGTCCACCGGATTAAGGGGAAGGGCCAGGGGCGCGGGGGAAGAGAGAGAGAAGCATACCCATTGGTTCGGAGATCAAAATGTCTGCTTTCTCAGGTAATTCAGCCTCTTCAACTTTACCCTTGATTACCTACAAGAAACAGAATAAATGATACCAGTAAGAAAAATGTAAAATGTTTAATCTCACAATGATGTGAAAGTGGAAAAAACAACACTCACTGTTATTCTTTCCCCAAGCGATGGATTCCCAGCTATAAGTTTACGAGCATAATCTGCCATTTCCGATGCTTCCACAGCATAAACATGTCTTGCACCAGCCTGAAAGAAGCTTATCTATGTCAGCAGTTATTAATTGATGGTGCTAAAGTAACTAAATTATTCCATGGGAAGTGTTTAAAGGATCACGTGTGCTACAGGACCTGAGCAGCAAATAACGATAAGATGCCACTGCCGGCACCAACGTCAACTACTACACGGTCAGTGAAATCAACACGGTTCTCAAGGACTGCAGCATAATAAGTTCCTGGAACACAAGTTTCTACCATGTCATTCATCCATAGAGAAAGTAACAATTCCCTACAGCTATATGAGTACATGATATCTTCTTGATAGTCAATCAATAGGCCACAAAAGTTTTGAAAAGTTTGCAATGTAACAAAAAAGTTGAAAAACAAGTACCATGGAAACAGATTGAAAGAGTATTAATTTTCAGTGCAGAGATGAAACCTGTTCTCACATAGTCCTGCAACATATTTTGCTGATGTAGAAGCTGTCCATAGTAATGAAAGTACATTTTTGCAGAAGATGCCTCTATTTTTTCATCAAACTTGCTCGTAGTGCTAGATGATGACATAATTCCATTTGGCAAAGATGATCCTGCAAAAAGGAAAGACACATGAGCATGCCTTGAGCCTCAGCCTTCATTATTATTTAATTTTGTCATGATGACAGATGACCCAACTAAATTATAAATAAGTTTTTAAATCCCTCATATAATAGATATTCTTAGTGCAGTACTTTATTCACAGGGATAAAGCATTGATTTTCATATGAATTTTAGACTAAAATTCAGAAATTCAACTCATATAAGCAGTCACCCCTGATTATTTATTTAATGCACATGCATTTGAGCTTAGCTTGCAATACCAATTATCACCAAGAATAGAACAGCAATGATGTAAATCACTGGCCATGCACCAACTATAAGAGCAGCTTCTGCAATCCTTTCACCAATGCCCCGCTACATTATACTCAGAACATGCAACTTGAGTTGAGTTTGAGTTTTCAACAGGATTACAATTTTCAATAACACTGATTACATCTGATATGATTTATTAAATGAACACATGCGAACTGTGGTATAGACTAGTAATTCTATCATAGAATATCAAACTAAAGGAGCACCCCTCATATTCTCCACAAATGATCTCAGATGAAAAAAACCAGCAAGAATACTAAATAATATATACTGCAGAGAAAGCAACCACATCTACCCCAACACACCAGCAAAGATATCATAGCACCAACCTTGAACAACCACTTCCTTTTTCCATTGCTCAAATGCACAATGGAAGGCCCTACTTTCCTCCTCGTTCCTAAACTGTATGGTGATTCCCCTGGAATAGCTTTTCTGGTTCAAAGGACAAAAGTAAAACAAAAACACCTTATTCAGTATCTAATGCCCACAAAAAAAATAATCTAAATTTAGCATGTGCCACCAAAAATACCATGAGATTCATGATCTTAATTCATCCCAGGGCAAGAAACATTGCAGTGAACTCTATATATACAATATTATTCTGGGCTACAAACATTTCGCCTATGTGTAGGTTGAAACAAAACAAAATCAAAAGAAAGCACACTTTCTGAGCAGGTAATATTTTTTATCCTCGAGAGCAAAGAAAGCTAGTTATGTCTTCATTCACATATAAAGTATGAAATAAGTGTGCATGATACATCCACGATGAATTAATCCCATACCTCTTTATCTGTTTCAGAAGCTTCAGATATACACAATGATTGAAACGGACCTAGCTTGAAAAGCTGGAACAGAAACAAAAACAAAATAAAATGAACCATCATGGCACAAAGAAGGGGAAAAAGAGATAGCACAAGATAACAACACAAAGATCGAACTACTTGAGAGTTCAATAGGAATAACTCATCCTGCATTTCTGATATTATTTAAGTAAAAAGTGACCAATAGTTTTAATATATTGATTTTCCAATAGTAAACTCCAAAAGTTTCAATAGTGAAGTCCACTAACCATTTCATATCAAAGTTGCAATATTTTCAAGAATCATGCAAATATTTTCAGCTGTAAACCCCACTAAGAAATGAAATACAGGATTTTCTCGAACTAAATAGGTTCAGATTCCCAATGCTCAGGGAACTTTACTTAAAGAATTTTTTTTTTCCTTAGGTTCAGATTCCCATTCTCAGGTAACTTTAATTAAAGAACGTTTTTCCTCTTGTTTCTTTATCTTCCACAAGCTTTAATTACTGAAAACAATACAAATCAGGGAACAAAAAAAAGGACAATTTTCCCAGTTTCCTCCATATTAAAACGAAGAAAAGAAAAGAAGAAAGACATTTCTCCCTATATTAAAATTCAAAAATTTCGCTGAGAATCAATTCAAGTACAGATAAACATAGAATTCAAATAAAAAAAAAAATCCTGAAAAAAAAATCGAAAAACGCAGAATGCAAATCAAACAACCATTAAAAACACTCAAAATATTCTACCTCCAGAAAGGAAAGAAAAAACATAACTACACTCAGTGTTTAGTTCAGCTCAATTATTACCGACTCAAAATCAAACTAACCAAACGGACAACCTGTAAGTACAAGCACTTTTCTGAAAAGAACGAATATTTCCGAACCTGGCAGTTGCCGATATCAAACTGAACCAAGTCATTCGAATTAGAGACAAACTGAAGCGAGTCGGAGCGAAACCGGGCCACCACCGGCGGCGAAGAACTGCCTGAAATCGACAGCTGCGAAATTGAGGCCACCAAAAAATCTTGCTCCCCCAGCTTATTATTCTCCATTGAATAACAATAATTTACACTACTACTACCCAAAAAAATCAGAGAAAAGCGAGAAATGCAACTGTATATAGAAGAATTAGGGTTTTTGAGTGTGAGAGAAGAGGTTTTATTAGCTTAGTGGTCTCTTTGCTGTAATGGTTTTTTTGTTTGGAGGCGTTGATGGGGATTCAATGGTATGGTGCTGCTAGTGCGGGTACACCGTAGTGCAACTGGTGACGTGTTGGTTTCGTATTGGGCTATATTTTTGTACTTTGTTTGGTCGCATGGGGAGTGGGAGTAAGATTTGGATTCTATAGAGGACAATAGTACAAAATCAACAAATTGAGAGATATTTTGCCCACTCGTGAATTTTAAGATTCGAAAGAATTGTTCTTTTCTTGTAAAGAAAATATTATATTTCGTTAAATGCTTTACATAGGTTTGATGATTAAAAATTAAATTTTAAAATTAAATTCATCACAAAATAATTTATGATTATTACATATATGAATCGAATTTAAGTTTAATCACTTATTGTTTTATTTTTCCCCAAATGCATATGTATTTGTTTGCATATATTTTGTGATAAGTTTCGAACAATATTGATTCAACTTGCGAGTTCAGAAAATATTTTCAAGTCGAGATAACCTTTGAATCATGATTGATATAATGTGAATCTAAGGCCATTAGAATTTACTCAATGAAAAAATCAGAGAAGAAGTCAAAGAAGAGAAGGTTAAAACGTTGGAAGAGAATTTAATATCGAAATCTTAATTCATACGTACAAAATGTAAAGTGTTCATAGTCGTGTGCCATTTAACGAACAAATTATGATTAAAGTTGTGTAATCTAAATCCCTTAGATATATACTTAATACAAACCATTAACATATTGGTTCATTGTTGGATAGACCCAAAAATAAAAAATGCAAATCTCATGAGCATTAGTGTAATATTAATATATGAATCAAGTCTTAATGTAAAGTTAATTAAATGATTTTATTAGAAGATAGCGTAATTGCTCACTAAACCCCTCTTTCTTTTGAAATTACAAAAACTTTCCCTCTAAAATTACTTAGTGTACTTCTTTCCCATTGTTGTTAAAATTTTGTAAAAAAACTAATAATATCATCCAAAATTTTGGTTGATTTTTCTAATGTACCATTTAATCCTTGTTTTGACACTTCTCTGAAATTTCTATGGACAAAAATGTCTTTTGCAATACGTGATATTGACTAGTACACTAGATTTTTTAAAAGTACTTAAGTGTACATGTTTCCCACCGTTAAAGTTTTGGAAAAAAAACTAATAATATCATCCAAAAATTTGGTTGATTTTTCTGATTTACCATTTAATCCTTGTTTTGACAATTCACTGAAATTTCTATGGACAAAAAAGTTTTTCTTAATACGTGAAATTGACAAGTACACTAGATTTTTTTGACACTTTTATAAATTACTAAGAGCATCTTTGTTCACAACAAATTTAGATAAGCATCCAAAAAATATAATTTGAGGATAAATTAGAAAAAAAAATCAATTAAATTTTTAAATGATGGTAGTAATTTTCTTCAAAAATCCTAACAGAAAATGAAGACGTGCAATCAGAATATCTGTATGGAGGATATTTTTGTAACTTTATACGGGAGTGGAGCATGGTCAGTAATTATAGTATCTTTCAGTGGTGGTCATTGTAGTTAGCCCAAATATCTATATATCATTTTCCAGAATTTATTGTTAGGCTGAAATAACTTACAGTAATTTGACTTTTATACCAAATGATCATTTAGAGACAGTATTCAAATTTGAGAATAAAGTTATTTGATGTCAAAAGCAGAAGCTTTAAGAATCTAAGGTGAATTGTCAACTTTGCCAACTTAAAGAATAACCCACAATAGGTCATGTTTGGAGCTTAACATAAAGCCGATGCATGTGCTTCCAGCTTTTGCTTTTCTCCCATAAAGTGCCAAAAATAAGATGCTTCATTTAACTTTCTCAGTTGCCAACTCAACACCTGCTATTAGCAATCAACTCAAATGGTTATAGTTTTGAATTTTACCAGGAAAAAGCATGGGTATGTGAAAATGCACGCATTAGCTACAACACTGCATAATCTAGACGTCTAGACGGCGTAACTATAGTAGTGCACTACAACTATAGTAGTTCGTTGTAAGTAGATTATTTGACCTATGCTCTCGATAAACTTCACGCATTAGCTACAACACTGCATAGTTTAGATGCCATAAGTATCATAACTTTAGTAGTACGCTATAACTATAGTAGTACTGTAAATAGGTTATTTGACTTATGCTTCCTAAAAACTTTAGGCGTCGGTTACAATATTGCAAAATTAGACGCTATAACTATAGTAGTACGTTGTAAATAGGTTATTTGACCTATATACCCCTGGAGTTCACTAAAATACCTAAACACTCCATTGGATTCTAGTCCTCTGTCTTTTTTAGTGGGACGCGTTAGTCTCTGCTTGACTCCGATGGCTTGCTCCATATCAACCGTTAGATGACACCACGTGGAATTGTACAGATGAAGCCAACTATAGTAGGATCATATCATCACCCCACTATGAACATTCCTAACAAAAATGAGATAAATGAATGCTTTTCAGTGACTCTTCACTTATTTACACTACATGCTCTCATAATCTTCGATATAGTCACCTTACCTAAGTCCCTTACCGACTTATGTATGATGTGTTTTGGCTAAAAGACTCAAGTAACCCTCATCACATTCTTTATTTTCAGGTCGAAGCCTCGACCTGGTTTCTCAAGAACAAATAGACCAATTCGGCTAGTCCCCTTTGACAGCTAATGATCATGCACATTATCAGAGTAAAGCTACAAGAAAAGTATCCACGGCTGCCCATATATTAGGGCCAAAATAGGAGTAGGTCCCTCCATGGTATCAAATAAATAATCATACATGACAGAGATGGAGATAAGATAGGAATTAGCAATGCTTTCACTCAGATTTGGAAGTCCAAAAGAAACATAAGCTCAGTAACGGTAGAGCATCTTGTTCAATCATTCCAATTTCCAGAATATGAGTTCAATGACAAGCCAATATCAAGATTCATGCAAGCTCGTGACGAAGATTAAACAATCGAATCAAATAGATAGAGCTGAAAAATAAACTACTTGATACTAGATTCCAGATCGACCTTTAGAAGCTCATTTAGGCTTTGTTCATTAAACATAACAAACCAAGTCCGAACACACTCTTTCGATAAGTGTAAAGCTCGTCTTCGGCCCAACTCTTGTTTTAGTTGATTAACGATGAAACCAATCTCAAACATAATTTAAAGCTCGATAAATATTAAAACTTAAACAATAACATGTTTGCCAGACTCGATTCATTTCCATTCCTACCAATAGACACAGACAGATGGTAGCATTAACAAAACCAAATACATAAATGGAAGAAAAATATGAAGTACGGATTCAGCAACACAAACTCAGAAAAACCTATGGTGGATAACGCTAATAGAGCTGATTCATGAACCAAGATATAGATAACATAATCTAAAAGCTTAAAGCAACGGCAGGTAGAACAAAATGATGAATTGATTGGGTACTATGCTTTTTCGTTTAGATTCATATAATTTGAAGACTACATGCCAGGTCAATTGCCACGAATGGAAAATTACAGTAATATGTGACCGAAATACTATGTCACACGACAATTGCAATAAATGAAGCAATGCATCAACAAGAACTCTAAGACCATGTCATAAATAACAACAAATGGATACAGTATGATACGTATCGTAATTAAAAATCCAAAAAACAGGAATGGATCTCAAGGATACATCCCATCTTTGAATCCAAACCATCCATTATATGTGCATTCAAGGAGATGCTACCTTCATAGCTTTAAATGCAGGGTGAAGCAATCCAAGTTCATCACTCACTTCAAGAGGATTGCTGGTCTCGTTCCGAATTCTCTTCACTCTTCTACTGGCAAGTGACTTATGAGTGAATCCATATATCTGCAGAATCTGATTATCCCCAAAGTTAAATGCACGATCCATCTGTTTCAAGCACCTCTCAACCGGATAATCCCCAAACTTCCCACAAGGCTTGCAACCCACAAAGTGAGTGACAAGTGGCCAGCGATGATCACCAAGCCCCGGATGGTAATTCTCGATCATTTCCTCATATCTATCAACCAAAATCCCCCAATAA
The DNA here is from genome assembly GCA_014898755.1 of Handroanthus guayacan. Taxonomy (NCBI): domain Eukaryota; kingdom Viridiplantae; phylum Streptophyta; class Magnoliopsida; order Lamiales; family Bignoniaceae; genus Handroanthus; species Handroanthus guayacan. Next base: position 739,568 of record JACFYI010001910.1, read on the forward strand.
CCGTGCAAATAATACGCACTCTCGAGATAAACTTTATCACCCCACTTCTCCCTCTGTGTCGCGAGTATATATACCATTGCAGACTGATCATCCGCTTCAAAAACCGGCCTATCCTTCAGCTCCCTCGTCAAGAGCTTCCCCGCCTCCTCCCGAATCTTTCCCTTTGGGCCCATTGGGGCCCACGTATCAAGAATATCCAAAGACCATTGACAATTCCTCAACAAGAAACTACCAGTGTTCAAACCAATCCAATTCTTCTGATCATAAACCATTTCATTCCAACCGTGCATCACGAAATTATGATCCTTATACCTTTCCCAAGGTACCTCAAATGCCATATCTGTGAACATTGCATCACTATCCATCCACCACAAGAACTCCACCTCCGGATGCGAAAGCAAAAGCTTCCGAATTAAAGGCAACTTCGCCCAAAACCCAGCCATTTCAGCATCAAGCAAAGCCATGTTATAGAAAATCTCAATCCCATGAAGCCTACAGTAATCAATCTTATTCTTAATCGACTTCAACAAGTAATGATCCCCCACAGGATTCTCACATGGCTTAGGCGAAGAACCAGTGACCAACAACACTCTAGGCTTATTCTCAGCAATAAAATTCGGGAAATTTGGATTGTTTTTAAGCCATTCAGCTCTCTGCTGATCCCAATCTGATATTTTCGGCCCTAGGCTATATGGCTGAGATAGATCCCGCTTAAATTCCTCAACTCCATCATCCTCATCCTTCAAAATCTTAGTTATATCAAATTCAGCATAATTATTACTCCCGCTTTGCGCACTTCCACTCGATCTCTGCTCTCCCTGAGCCGTTGTTGAAGCCTCTTCTAAAACACGGCGTGGCTCGGCCCGCCTGCGAATGTACGAGAAGGTTTCCCGGATCTCATCCAGGTCCTTCTCAGGCGTCCCGAATTTCCCCGCCCCAAGATTTCCACGCAAAACGATCACCGTAAGAAATAGGCAGAAGAGGGTTAGCTTACCATTCCGGAAGAGGCGCTGCAACTGCCGCGCGCGGCGGGGGCTGAAGATTCGATCCAGCATGACGTTACGGAGTCCTTCGAGCTAAAACCTTAACTGTGATAGCACAATGCAGGATCGTAAAAAACCCAAACTCCCGATTGTGGGTGTTTCTCCAAGTGATTAATGTAGCTAGGAAATTTGGTTCCACGAATTTTCTTTCATCTAGGTAGCAACATATACGAGAATATTGTAGAAAATTGGGATCTCAGTGTGGAGATATGGAACGTAATTGCTTAAATGAGATGGGTTTTTGAGGAAAACGAGGAAAACTGCGCCGGTGCAGAGTGAGAAGGTAATAAGTCGAAGAAAATGGAGAAGGAGACGAGAAGGTGCCGACGTGAAAACTGGGTTTCAGACAGGAATTTCTTTTTCTTTTTCTTTTTTTTTTTAATAAGGAAAATAGTCCTTCATACTCTCTATTGTTTTCCAGTTTGTTTATTGCTTAACCAATTGGTTTGTTATGATGTAATTACGCGTAGCGATAGTGAATTGACGGAAGCGGGCCCGTCTTTCAGGAAGGGACAATTTTTTTCCCTGGGGACAAAAGTGGGAAAACGATAATAAGGTAATAAGGTATTGGATTCTGGCAAAGGAGAATATTCGAAATTTTTGGTAAATCGTTGCCAAACAATTTTCTCATTAATTGGGGATATAATTTTTGGTGAACGATTTCCACTTCTAATTATATAATTAGGATATGGAAAAAAACAAAAAACCAAAAAAAAAAAATCAACCAACAAACGAATGAGGTAATGATGCATTAATTACATATGTATTATGTTTCATAATCATTTGACAAAATTATTCAGTCAGTCTTTGTATTAAAGTTGGTTGGATGTTGAGTTTGAGTCTAATAAACTTATTATACAAAAGCTTGAAAAGTGCCCATTTTGCATTTTTAATGTCAATTACCCATTTTGCTTATTTTCTCTTGTTTTCATTATTTTTAAAGTTAAAAGTACAAAATGGGACACTCGCTGAGGTCTAGTATAGTGAGTTCACTAAACTTAAGTCTAACACGGAACCAACCATTTGTGAGTGTAAGAAAATGAGTCTAATTGTACATTAAGGTCGAGTGCACGTATACACATATTTAACTTCATTCCAAATGGCAGTGTCATAATTGCTAGAAATTTTCCGAAGAAAAGACTCTCAAATACTTAAATTAGTTAAAGTAAATAGTAAAGACAATGTAAGGTTGAATAAATAAAGAATAACGAGAAACATCCAAAGCTGGGAATAATCAAATGCATGCCTTCACCCCATTTTAATTGGATTATTCATAATAGTTACCTGAAATGACGACTAAATGTCAAGTCTAGGTAGCATCATTCAAGTCTTTCACTTAGGCTTATTCTATAATCGAGATCATTAAATAGTAGGTCCAACTCGACCCATAAGAAAAGAAGTGAATTCTAAAGTATAAAAATATTTTCCATATTGTGGAAGGTGCGTGGGTAAAGATTGTAAATCGATTAGTGTCCATCCCACAAAAAATAAAAGAAGAATAATACAAGTTTTTCTTGATTGCCTAATTTTTTACTTCTTTTAAGACATAATTATTTGATATAACTATGTTTTATACAATAATTTGATAGTTTGAAATTCTTCAAATATTTTTTTGTTATGAAGCAAATTGTAAATATAGATTATTTTGTTTATTTTTATATGTTTTTGTATTAGAGATAGCATTGTCACTTTTGAGGACCTTGCCGAGGCCTCTTTCTTCCGGCATTCTGCTGTGACATTTGTTGATCTTTAGTTTCTTAATAATCACGCCTGTTTTTTTTTAAAAATTAAAATAAAAGAAAATCAAATTCTCATCTAAACTTAATAGATGTTAATTTTAAGCTACACTACTTGGCTTTAGGCAGGACAAAAATACTCGAAAGCTTGGGGGTTTGGGGGAGATCTTTGAATTCGGGATTCAAATTTGAGAATTTTTTTCCCACGAAATTAGAGATGGGGAGAAAGATAGCGTCAAAGCTAATTTGGGGATGATAATGAGGATCGTACTCTTGTCCCGCATTGTCCTTAATCTATATATATAAATGTAATATTGTTAACTTTTATAGTAATTTTATTGATAATTATAATAATAGAATAATATAAGTAATAAGAATATAGATAATATAAACTTAACCTAATTCATATTCCATATCCATTTTTAGTTTTACTCGATTTTTTCACATGCTTAGCTTCTTACTTAATTTTGTTATCAACAAATTTATATTAACTTCACATCAAATATGCAAAGTTGCAAGCTCCCAAAAAATATTTGAACATTCAATGAATTATCCATACTTGTATTCAAAATTGATTGATATTACCTGAATTTGTACCTATTACTGAATAATTCAAATATGAATACCATGATATCCGTATCTGAAATATTCATAATTGAAAAATTATTTGAATTCATGCATAATTTACATGTATTATTTATATAGATTACATAACTTGTAGTATTAAATAATATATAAAAATAAAATTTAAAAATTATACACTACATATTAAAAATTTAAATTAAGTTTAAATATTCAAATAATATTACTTATTGACTTTCCGGATGCAGATATAAAGATCCGATTGGACCCGAGTTGGCTGGATCCGGATCTATCAGATTGTATAAGTTGGTCACATCCGGATATCAGGGTCAAGGCCCAAATCATGGTCACCTGACCCAGGCTTATTAGTATTAGCTCCTTCCTGTTTCAAAATTTAGGCTCACACAACCTTCAAAATCCTTTACAGCATTTTCATTCCGATTTCTCTCTCTAGAGCATTTCCAGCGCAGATTTCACTCCACTAAAATGGTAAAGTACTTTTTCCTGATCATTCTGTGTTAGATTTTCATTGTAGCAGATTACGCGTTTGAATTTTGGTTACTTTATGGTTTTTTTGCGCTTTGTAGCTTATGCATTTCGGATTTAACGGTTATTTGGATGCGATTTGTCTGGTACTGATAATCTGTCGAATGTCTGGTTAAATGGTTAAAGAGACCTATCCGTTTAATCTTGTTTCTAGTTTAGTGTAAGGATTTTGGAATTTTGATTTTATGCTTTTCCTCTCAAATTTGAGAATGTGAATTTGTTGAGTATTTTTACTTTCCTGTTGAAATGAATCGAGATCTAGTGTGACATCCTGTTATTCGAAGCATTGCATGTTAAATACCTAGGTGTTCCGATAGATCTATTGGTACTACATGCTATGAACTCATTGCGTAACTTAATTTATGGTAGTTTCATGTTATGAAGGATGGTTATACAGTTTCTTTTGCATATATTAATATGGTAACTCTGTAGTTGTGATTCAATAGTCTTCTTGAAGACGTTTCATTTAGGAAACTCACTACGGTTACATGCCGGTGGATATCTAGTTGGTTAGTTGATGCTCAGATGCTCTTATTTGATTATTTTAATATTCTACTCTGCTTGCAGGATGGCCACGATTCAGAGAATAATAAACAAAGTACTGCTGACATGACTGCATTTGTAAGTTCTGTCCAATGAATTCTTGTATATTGATGACTAATAATGTAGCGTGTTCCTTATGCTATATTAACTTTGGGAATTTGTTAACTTTTCTGGTTTGAATTTGAATTAATGGTTCCTGCTCTGCTTCCTTATGAGTTTCATCTTAGCATCTTTTCTTTTAATTTTCTCTGTGCTGGGAACTTGTCTGTGTCTATGCATTGTGTTGTACACGTACTTCACATGCTTAATTAGCCTTTGATGCTCATGCTAACACACCTCCTTTTACCTATTTAGGTGCAAAACCTTCTTCAGCAAATGGTGAGTAGCTAATATTAAGCTTATGCTTGGTCTTCATTCATTGTATTTTGCTCTTAGCATCCTAACTAATTTTATTTGTTCCTCTTAACAGCAATCTAGGTTTCAAACGATGTCAGAATCCATCATCTCTAAGAATATCCTTAAGTGCTATGCATAATTGCATTCTTCTACAGACATAACATAGGCTTTTGCACAAGCATTAAATGAATATATATTGTGGTGGGGAAAATAATTATAAACTTTGACACTTCGTCATTCATGGCCTTTACACTCATGATATTCAAGCATGCTTATTATTGCTCCTCATATGATGAATGATTCATGCAATGAATTGTGCATTGCTTTAAGGTACCAATTTGGGTTGGTAATTCAACATGCAGAATACTTGATTAGTCTTCTTTATATAGTATTATATATATATACACACATATATATGTATAAAAATCTTGATTTCCTTAACTATATTGTACTTGATGAGATGGGTAACCGCATCGATGAGTTGGAGCAGAGCATCAATGATCTTAGAGCTGAGATGGGTCAAGAAGGCTCTCCATCTCCTTCAACTCCATTGAAGGCTAGAGAAGAACCCAAGTCGGCTGAAGATGGTTAATTCAACGATCGTACATAAGTTCTCCATTTGATGGATGTTCCTTTTGCCTGTTTGTGATTTTTATGCTGAGAAACTATATCTTTTCTATTCTCTTGTCACTGTTCCGAATCTTTTGGATACATTCTAGAGCCACAATATGAGCAGAGATTTATGGTGGATAATCTATCATGTTTTTAACCTGGGATTCGTCCACTGTGACAAAAAATTGGTGTGCATTCTTATTGTATGATTTACTTGTTGCTTTCCAAGTTTTATTGCTTAACGGGATGCCTCTTAATTTTCATCGAGTAATTTGAATGATAGAATTTTGATGATATAATTTCTGAGTTCATGGTTGAAGTCTGAACGTGACAACTATCTACGTGATGCTGAGTTGCTGACTTAGTTGTCTTACGTTGGGATTATGATAAGCACATGTAAGGTTTTACATTGTTGAGGATAATATGAGATTGTTTGTTTGTTACTCTATTCTTACATTAGTAGATTAGTGCCCTAAAATATCTGTGATGGCTCATGACCCCTCATAGCACTTGGGGTTGTGGATTCGGTTTGTTTGAACCAACGGAATCCAGTTTTGTTTTGTTCAGTTTGGTTCAATAAAAATTGACTGGAACCTGATTTGGTTTTGCTTCTAACGATTTGCAGTGAAAATTGACATTCAATGTCTCCAATGACACACAAATTGTCCAACCTGAGAAGCCTCTGCCGAGTGTTTGAACTCCAAATGGCCCAAAAGAAACAAGTAACATTTAAACAAAATAACGTCCATTGGCTCCAAAATTCAAATAATGAAACGGATGACATCCAAATTTTAAATGCCAAATTTAAATCATTTAAATTATATATAGATTTTAAATGGTTCAATTACACACTTCATTTGAATTTGGAATGATCCAAATTCCTTGAAGAGCTTAAACTCCATCTTCACCACTTTGTATCATTTCTCCTATTGGCAATCTTTTTTTCTTTTTTATTTTCTGTTTTCTTTTTGTTAAGAGAAGCGATTACAACATTTAAAGGATACATCAATATAAGAAATCTTTAAAAGCCTATAACACAATAGAAAAATTATCAACCACCTACAACTTGCCATTTGGTGGAAGTAGCCCCGCACATTGATGGGAATTGAACCTATGACCTCTAGGTCATCATACTTTTATCTTGCTAGTTAGACAAAGGCCTCACTGGCCTTACTATCAACCTTTCGAATATTATCTTTTATTTTTTATTTTTGCCATGGTACTATAATTATTCGAAATATACATTGTGTTTTTATTACATGGCCCGCCAACAGTAAAGTTTACTTATTTTATACTTGTTAGGTCCACGACAGGAATCGAAATCAATTTACGAAATTAGGCCCGATTACGCCAACTCGCTTTGGGCCCATGCAAACCAAACTCATAAGTGGCCCAACAGCGAAGTCTTATGTTCCTATAAGTATCAGTCGTCCGAGAGTTAGGGTTTTGCTCCTCTTCCAGTATTTGCCGACTGCCCTTCTTCACCAGCTGAAACTGTAATCAGGTAATCAATCTTGAAGATTTAGTGATTTATTTATAATTAAGAATTCTATCGTTTCTTTTGGTGCTATTATTGGTTCTGTAAAAATGTAATTGTTCCATTTCGTTTTTCAATATCTTGTCTCCTTGTTTAGCTCGTTTGATGTTTGAAATACATTGTTAATTCTTTTTATTGTGTAAGTGTTTCAGAAGGCGAAAATCTGAAAGAAATAGAATGGTCTGTACGTAATTTAGGTTGAATTCAGTTCATAAATTGGCAATAGAAAGAAAGAAAATGTAAAACTTTTAGGATCTTAAGAAAACATTGAATTCATTCTTGAGTTATCTTATCTGTACTTTAGATGTCCTTATTAGAAATATTTGTTTGTAAAATTTAAGTTATTCCTTTTGTATTTCATCGTTTACTAGT
>JACFYI010001910.1:752475-772785 GCA_014898755.1 Handroanthus guayacan
CGGGCGGTCTCTGTTTGCAAATCTCAAAGGTAATGAGATAGTTGTATTGCATTAAGTTTCAGAAAATAAATCCTCATATAGGATGGATTGTTTAGATAGTGACAAGATCTGAAGCCTTTTATTCGTCCAGATAGATTTATTGTTGAATGTAACTTTTTTTCCCCCCAGTTATAACCATAATGGATTTGTTGAGTGTGAAAGTATTTTCCTGATTCTTCCTGTTTTATCGAAGGTGTGAACATATTGAACATCCATTTGTCACAGTGGATAATTACTGATCAAGATCGTTTGTGTTTGGTTTTTCAGCTATGATGTTTCTTGGGGAGGCCGTAAATTGTTCTGAAGGAGAGATCAAAGTTAGTTTTGGCTATCATTGCAACTGCAAGAATGATGATTCTTGGGAAAGACCAAACTATATCGATATCCCATCTGCTGCTGGTAAACTCCGACGAGCCAGTAGCTCCTTCTCTCGCCTGTCCGGTGCTGCATTGAGTGCTAATGCAACGTTAGCCAACACAAATATCTGCAACGGCTTGATCGGGTCTGAAATACTTCCAACTTTGGATTCTCCCAATTCATTCCGCAGGATTCCGTCCTCGCCAAAGTTAGACTTTTTGTCATCTTCCCTCCAAAGTGGCATGTCGAACTTGAGTTTTAGTCCATCCTCACCGAGCGAGACGCTTGATTATGATTCCTTTTCACTCAAGTCCATGAGTGCTCCTTCAAGAAGCGAAAGCTTTCTCAATGCCATGGAAGTACAAATTGCCGGAGGTGCAGCTGGTGAAGATAGAGTTCAAGCTGTTTGTTCCGAAGAAAACGGTTGGCTTTTTTGTGCCATCTATGATGGATTCAATGGGAGAGATGCAGCCGATTTTCTTGCTGGAACGCTGTATGAAAGAATTGCATTTCACCTTAGCTTGCTAGATTGGGGCCTTCATCAAGAGTCAATTAAAGCTTCCAATAGTTTGTCTTTAGATCGCGATATGTCTTTTAAGCAGAGCGTTCTTAACAGCCTTCAACATGCTCTCAGCGAAGCAGAGTCCGAATTTCTTCACATGGTTGAACAAGAAATGGATGATCGTCCTGATTTAGTATCTATAGGATCTTGTGTGTTACTTGTTCTGCTCCATGGGAAAAACTTGTATTTGCTCAACGTTGGTGATAGTCGAGCTGTATTGGCTACATATGATAAAGGAATTAACTCAAGCGACAGTGAAGGGCTGCAAGCCATCCAGCTCGCCGACGGTCATACTGTCGACAATGAAGTTGAAAGAGTCCGACTTCTAAATGATCATCCGGATGACCCTTCTACGATTGTGGCTGGAAAAGTCAAAGGGAAGCTAAAAGTTACAAGGGCCTTTGGAGTCGGTTATTTGAAAAAGGTACACGAATTTTACGAGACATTTTTACTAGCACAAAGCATATTGGATGTGATAATCATATGTAATAAGTAACCTTAGTTCTTGATTTGACAAATACTCTGATTTCCCTTAATTTGAGCATTGTACTTTTGCTTTGCAGAAACACATGAATGATGCTTTGATGGGAATTCTTCGTGTCCGTAATCTCATAAGTCCACCATACGTATCCTTACAACCATCACTAAGCGTACACGAGGTTTCAAACTCAGATCACTTTGTTGTACTAGGAAGTGATGGCTTGTTTGACTTCTTCAGCAACGATGAAGTTGTAAAGCTCGTGCATTCATATATATTGAGAAACCCGTATGGTGATCCGGCTAAATTTCTCGTCGAGCAACTTGCTGCAAGAGCAGCAGATTCAGCAGGTATATCTCTAATACACTCCATTTTCATATTCTGCAACTGCAAAAAGTCTTTGCTAATGTTCTATGGTATAATCCTTTTATACCTCATGATGTTTAATTTAATTACAAAAACAATCCTTGTGAATTGAGAAATTACAATAACAACCTGTGCAATTAGTTCAGCTAACGAAGAACTTGGTGGAGCTTGTGTGGCATCGCAACTAAATACTTTGAAGTCTACTTGTAGTTTCTCAAACTACTAGGGATGTTTCTGTAATTAGGCCAAACCTAAGGTAATTATCCCATGATTTATTTGATGGGATTGAGGTTGATGATGTCTTTGAAGATGACAACTTATTTAAACAATTTAATGTAAACTACTCCCTCATATCGTTTATTACAAGTTGTTCACTTAATAAAATATGCAATATGTGTTTTTATAATCAATCAAATAATGAAATCATTCTTACTTATGACAATATAGTATTCTCTGAAGTTTTCTAGTTGGTCCACTTCATATTTGTTTATGTCATCAAGATTATTCATTAAATATGTTTCATTATACAAAAACTTCGGTCACTCGATGTTTTCAAGTATTGACTTCCCATTTATTAAAATCATTGTAGGGTTGTCTTCCAGCACTACTATGATAGACCAGATTAAATAAATCATCTTCAGAAATATGTATCTTAATTTCTCATTCAACTTACCACTTGCATATTTCTTTCTCACAATTTGTTGCTTAATGAAAGAATCATAAATAATTTGCATAATTTGCTAGGAAATACATGTCGTTTTGCTGAAAACGAACTTTATGTTTATTTCTTAAATCATATTTACAGGTTTTAGCATAGAAGAACTTATGAGCATCCCTGCTGGCAGAAGACGAAAATATCATGACGATGTTACAGTTATCGTAATCGTCTTGGGCACAAACAAACGCACCTCAAAGGCATCGACATGTCTATGAACAGTTGAGTGCCCACATCAATTTTTGCCATATGTTAGTTTTATATTCCTCGGCAAGATTATAAGATAAAAGTATGCTGTGATTCTGTTGGATCATATCTATATCTTGTGCTATGTTGTCTTTGTCGAAACATGTCACATCATAATTTGTAAGTAGCATATGCTTACCTTATTACAATTTGTTTTGTGGGACGAACATTTCGTCTGAAATTGCAATAGAAAGTGCCTTTTCGCCCCTTTCGTTTTCTTTCTTCTGGATGAAGTATGAACAGTCAAGAGGCTTGATGATGAAGCTCATTGAAGTGCTGGAATCTGGATATTATATAAATTATGCTGAAAGGAACATTTGATTTGATAATAATATCAAGAATCTCTTTGATTTAAATAACGAACCCCAGCATTTTTTTGGTTTAACAAAAAGCATCTTCTGTCAATAGTTTAACTAATAAAAAACTTAACAGAACAATAATTGTGATATGAGAAATTACGATAATGACCTCTTATGGTTTAAAAAATAAGAATAACACTCTTTTTACAGGAATGTTTTTGTAATTTTTCAAGTTTTAGGTATATTCTCTTAAGTTTTTTATCAATTAACTAGTGTCAACGAATGTTGTAATTTCAAAAATCATATGGCGAATTTATGTAATTAGGTTAAATTTTAGGGGTGGTGATGTAATCATAACCAAAACAAATGGTTTAGCATACCTTAATATGCTATGCTTTTCGTTATACTTGATTCCTTTATTTTGGGTGCTCATCTTTATAGCTTCTCGACCTTTCAAGATTTGTGATATTAATAGAAAAGGGAGGAAAACAATGAAACTTTATGCTTCTATGCCCTTTATCTTTCATTGGTTATTTAAATTTTCTTGCCCACTTAAAGATGTCTGCAATTGGTTGTACGGATAGCTTGATGATCACATAAATAGGCTTTGAATTTGGTCAACAACTTGGCTCATTTATATTCCTCCTCATTCTTTATATGCATATTGATTTGGGTTTAGATCCAGTCAATGAATCGAAGCTCGATTCAAACTTGAAAGTAAAATAACAGTTAGGATCGTCGGTTGGGCATAACAACACTACCTAAAGCTGTTAAAGAATTAAAAAAGAGCCGAGAAGGAAAAAAAAGATACGAAAGTAACAGTAAATGTTGTAGTAAATGTAATGTATGTGGTTTTCTTTTTCTATGTGCAGTTAATATGGGTCATGATCCAAGCCCAGATGGTGGATGCGGGTTCTCCAATTCGTCAAGGGTATTTTTGTCATTTTACTAAGTCAGTGTGGCAAATATTAATGACACATATTAAATGCCACGTCACATATTGTGAGAAGCTTTTTAAGGAATGGAAGAATGGCCTTTTGGGTTATGGAGTTGCATTATTTGTTGATGTAAGCATGAAAACAGAGACTTAAAAGTTGAAACGTAAAGATTTACGATAGGACAAAACTACAGCCCACCAAGAAACCAAACAATAAAATTCTCATTAGTCCTTTTCAGACACGTATAACATATATTTGTATATGTATTTGTGTGTGTGTATATTTTATCCTAAGATTCTTGTGCAAACTTCAGCTCTGGAATGTCAAAAGGGTTAGGGGAATAAAATCCCATATAGAACTAGAACTCTCTAGGCCAGTGGAGTCAACGGAGGAAGAAGAAAGAGCAGATATTTCTATGGAAGACTTATGATTTGAGGGATAATTACCTCAACAATCCTAGAAGTTTGAACTAATTATAAGCACTCTTTTGTAAGTTGAAAAATTATAATAATATCATCTATCGTTAATTCAACAAATAAAAATTTTAACAGGGCCTCTGTAATATTATAATTAAACTCCGTGAAAATTTAATCATGTTAGATTATAAGGGGCATACTTGTAATGTTTCAGTTAGCATGTTATGTTAATCAGGAGTCAACTTGTAATATTATACAAGTTGAGTTTTGTTATCTGTAACTTGAACTAACAGTAACGTGTATTATTGTAATATTTCAAATTACATGGAGATGTTTCTGTAATTAGAATCCAATTCCCGAAAGTATTGAGATGATTATGCCATTATTTAAAAGGAGTCAAAAAGATGTAAAGGGTTTTCTTTGGATTTGTGCGTTTGCCAACCAGTTGTCATGTAAGTAATCTTGTTAAGTGGTTTTAAAAAAGAATTTGTGTTTAGATTGGGGAGTATACTATTTTTTTCTTTTTTTTGATAAATTATTGGGGAGTATAATATGTTAGATAATAATGGGTGTGAATATTCTTGTTTGATTGGTGAGGCTGAAATATTCCAACCCATCAAGTGCCTGTAAAAGTTTGCTTTCACTTTCAATGGAGATATAATAACTGACCATATTCTTGTTCACTCATGTAACTCTTGAGGGCCATATTCCTTGACCAACAAATCTAGTCTTGGGACAAAAAACTTATTATATTTAGTTCATGTTACTTCAATTGAGATTTTCTTATTTGGTAAGAGATCAATTTATTGAAAGGGAGTAAGAGTTTAGAGATTTCAATTAGTATTGCAATGATCTCCTAATTTGCCACAAGAAAATGATAAATTTGAAGTTGCTTATAATTATAAAAAAGTGACGGATTTGAGTCAAGTCTCGGCTTGATAAAATTTTTGGAAATGGGCTTGGCAAGATGAGGAAAATAGACTTCAAACCTGACTTGACTTGATTTGTTTGGTGAGAACTTGAAAAACTTTATTTTATTTTATTCTTTTCTTTTATTTCCATTCATAAGCTTAGATTAGGAAATTTTAATTATTTTATAGATATTTTAATCATTTATATCATATATGCATATATTTCTTGAAAGAAAAGGTTCATAGACCTAAAAACAATTTGTTGACACTTACAGACAAAAATTTTGTTGCCTTGAGTTCAAACACTATTCGAATCAGCTCATTAGCTAGCGAGTTAGCTTAATTCATTTGTATCCCCACCGATAATTTCCCACATGAAAAAGTCATAAATTTGCATCCACGTGTAGTAATAGTTCGTGAGTTCCCATAATAATAATTTGTGAACCAATCACTTTTATCATGAAAATTTTATTCTAGTTCCCGATTGTAATAACAACACTTTTATCATAAAAATTTCATTCTAGTTCTCAACCGTAATAACAAACTCGCCTTTTGAGAAGTAGCCATCTATCTTTGTAAACCATCCCTTGTAATAAGTAGTAGGGTTAGATATTGTCACAAATCTCATCTTTCTAGTTCTCAACCGTAATAACAAACTAATTTTTTGAGCAGTAGCCATCTATCTTTGTAAACCATCCCTTGTAACGAGTAGTAGGGTTAGATATTGTCACAAATCTAATCTACCCTTGTGTTCCCACATGGGCAAAATCCTTTCCACTATGCCATGCAAATGTAATACTTGTATCTTAATACTAAATTAGAGTACCCTCAACGTATTTATCACTACAAAACAAGCTTATAATCCCATTAATCCAAGCTTAGTAGTCTTAAACACAACAAAACACCCTGATTAAGTACCACAACAAAATTTTCCCCATAAACTTCTCAAGGACTTCCTTATGTACAAATTCTAACATCATGTTCACATGATGTAGCATCCATTAGGGTTCTCATCACTCAAAATCTCGAACGAATCCAACCTACACCGTTCGATATGATAAACGTCTTGTTCCACATACGTGTACGGTGATGGAGCCATGTGATAACCCGGAGCATCGGTTCCCATGGGGTGCGCCGCATGGTAACTCACCACATATGGTTGGTGTGGGGCATAACTTGGGGGATAATGGTACACCTTCTGTGATGTAAGGCTCGGATTAATCTGTTCAACCACTTGTGTGAATCCCACCTTTGGAGTCTTCACTCCAGTGTCTGCTGGTGCACCATTAGCTCCTGCACCCGCATTGTTGTTATTGATATTAGTGTTACCCTTTCCCCCCTTCTTCTTCTTCTTCTTCTTCTTTTTACCACCCTGCTCTGCACCTCCACCACCACCGCCGGCGACATTAATTCTCGGGCTACTAACTTTCACTTGAAAATTATTGTTATTATTATTGTTACAAGTACCATTCCCCGCCGGATTATTCTTCTCCTCCTTTTCTTCTTCACTATTTTCACCACTTTTCGACTCATTTCCTTTCGCATGCTTCTTTTCCTTGCCACAGCCGGCTTTTTCCGGCCATAACTCGGCATGTTTTCCTTCTCTCAGCAGCTTCTTTATCAGGGTTTGTGCATCAATATTCCCAGTTACAGTTACCTTGTGCTGCTTTGAATCAATATTTATCTTATAAACGCCTAAAAAAACAACAATAAAAGCTCAAAAAGTAGAAAACAAGATTATGGTTTTTGACAAAGTCTTTGTAATTTTACCTTCGATGCTTTGAAGGACTTTTTGTACTTTTCTTTTGCAACCTGGGCAGTGGATGGAGACTTTGAGAACCCATATCTGAGAAGCAGAGACAATGAAGTTTTTAGGACATAAACATGGTTCAGAAGGAAATAGAAATTTGTAACTTTGTTTCTTTGTAAGAAGATAAAGAGTTACATGTACATATTACCTGGTAGGAAAGGGGTGGTTGTAGAGGTTTGTGTTCTTCTGGATGGGCTGAGGCCATTAGAGGAGTTCGAGGAGTTCGGAGAATTTGGAGAAGAGGAGTTCTGGTATTTGATGAATAAGGGAATGAGTGACGGGCAGATAATAATACTAGAGATGAAAGTGTCTAATTGGTTTAGTGTCCTGTAATTTGAAAATGACATTAGATACCCCTCCCTCGTACTTCCTGAATTTTTTATTTCGATGTGTATTATATCTATTATTTCGTTTTATACATACATGTAATGCATGTTGAATTTTCTATTTGAGCATTTTAATCGTGCGCATGCATGTCAAATATATTATAGTTATAACCAAATATTTTATAAAAGTATATTTAATATCATGAATTTGGTTTCATCATATGTTATAGGTGCAACCGTGTGGATCACGTTTAAGCTCCACTTGAAGCAAACTTAAACTTAGCTCGACCTGACTCAATTAGGTTGAAATTTTCAAATGATACGACAAGCTATCTTGAACTATAAATCAAGCTCTAAAGTTTTAATTAAATAAATTATTATACATATCTTAATTATTTTTATTAAAAATAACATAATATTACTAATATTAATATATATTATATTACATCACATATATATTAATATAAAGAATATATAAATTAATAATATAAAAAATTATTAAAAATACACAGATTAACGAGCTATTAAACATACACATCGCGGGCCTAGATTAAATAGCTCAAGATCTGCTCAATCTAAAGTTCGAGCACAATTTGGCTCGATTTGAGTTTGAACTCTTTCGAGCATGGCTCACGAAGCTCATGAGTGAGCTTGACTCATTTGCATCCTTATCAAATAAAATATGAAATGAAATATGTCTTGAAATAAACGTTGATATTTTCAATTTTCAAGAAAAGTTTCATCTCATGTTCTATTTCTTAAATATATATATATATATGTATGACAAATGAATTAAATAAATTCTTGAAGAACATAGCAACATAATTTAGAATAGGATATCTAAAATGATTGGCAAGTGCTCCATTAACTTAGTTTTGGGAACTTTTTGGAGCTCTGACCATGAAAGATTTAGTAATTGGACGCAGTTATGGAGCATAAATGAGAGGTAGATAGTTCAATTTATGTAAGAATTTAGGAAAAGGCAACTACCAACATCCCTTTTAGGTGTATGCTATAAAGCATATTAATGTATGTCTTTGACTCGGTTTTGAAGTTGTGGAATTTTTGTAAAGATCAATTAATAAAGGTGTCTCCATCTTTGTGATTCTAAGTTCTGATATTCATTTAATATAATTTGGGATGTGTAATTTGTAGAATAAATCTACAAAATATAAAGGGGATGCAATTCTTGGGAAGATCATAATTCAATGATTTTTTTTTTCCTTTATTTTTTTGACTTTGACCCTATGTTTAGATTTTAGATTTTAGGAAAGAAGAATTTAAAGAAAATTATTTTGATGCTATAAATGGTGTGACATTATGTTTTAATATTTGTACGTTTACGTTTTCATTCTCGTTTTCGTCACTAAATTCCTTAATCTAAATATAATATATGATGAGAATCATGCTTTGAATTTATGTATGATTTTAATTTATCTTGATCCAAAAAATGCTTTTCAATCACACATAGAACAAGAAATGTTCATAAATTATTAATTATAACTACTTTTTCTTAGAGCAAAATTTGTTTTTTGGCTCGGCATTGAAGGCTTTTGCCATTATAGAAAATTTTTCATTTTTGCATCCATTTTAAATCCTCTATTTCACTATATACTCTTTCTCATATTTCATTCTACAAATACACGCTAGTCACATATATTGTATTCATAATCAAGTGTTTTCATAAGAAAATATCAATAGACTCTGCATCCATTTATATATGATGAAATAAAAGATAAAATATATACTCAAATAAAGAATTCAAGCTATTTTGAAAAAGTCCATATCATGTCCTAATTCAAGCGTGGCTGATCATCTTTCCAAACTAATTATTAATGATTCCCTTTCCAACTAGCTAATCAAACACAAGTCCCTCCTCTAACCCAGATCCCAATGGGCTCTCAAATTTTTTCCCAACCCACTTTTGGATAGGAGGTTTATGATCCACTCAATTCCAATTTAGGGTAAAGACTTTACTAATTGGAAGGTAATGAACTTCATACAAATCCACTTCAAATCTTTATACCCCCATGGCCTTATTATCACACACACATTCCAAATATGCGTTGTATGTACACACGTACTTCCAACCTCTTGTGTCTTGCCCTACCCTATTTTCCCAAATAACAAGTCACTCAATACTAGCAACAACTATTGCTTTTGAATTCAAGCACCAACCAAAATCATCTTATCATCAATCATCATCAAAATATATACACACAAAAAACTTTTGGCAGAGACAAGACAAGACAGAGCTACTCCACTTAAACTCAGCTTCCTTAAATTCATGAGAGAGAGAGAGAGAGAGAGAGAGAGAGTATCATATCATTGTCTCTTTCAAGATTCATTATTATTATTTATTTATTGTTAGTATTATTGCCCTTGTAATGTGTGAGGAGTACTCTAGAGCTAATAAATCAAGTGAGTTGTTTACAGTTCACTATGTTAATGGAAGTTTGAATAGTGAGAATGAGGACATTGCCAAACAGAAAAGGCTATCATTCTTTTTTTCTAGACCTTGACAACGGTGAAAATTTGAATCAGCGAAAGGCACTAAAAGTTTTACTTGGTAAAGGCTAAGAGGGCGCTTCAGTGCTCCATCACTTGACAGCAGAAAATGATTATGTTTATAGATATTATATAAAATATATATTTATATATTTTAATTTAATATGTAAGATATTTCATACTATCTACTTGCTGGAGTTTAATGTGCTCCATATTTATGTATTTAATTTAAAATATGAACTCATGTATATATGTAGATATATAAATTTTAAAGTATTGAATAAAAATATAATTTTGTTGGAGTTTTTCCTATATAATAAAATAAAATGACCCGAATTTTTCTTAGAAATGAATCCCATATCATTTGAATTAAAGGCTAATCTAAGAACCTTCGACTATATGGCGGATCTCATTTTACTTTATCCAAGAGGAGTCTCATATTTAGTGAGCTTTCTTGTAATAGGAAGGACTCAAAACATGCAAAATCCCAATTATAATTTATGGGCTAAGACGCGATCTCATAGAAATGTCTATTGAGTTGTGGGTTATATATCAATCCATATTATATATGCTCTAACAATTTAAAACTCAATTGAACATGCATATTCAAATGAATTGCATAACTTTTTGTCATTAGTTAAATCTATATTGAAGTATATACATTATACGGTATTATTCTTTTTAATCTAAAATGGTTAAATTACACTTATTATTTTTGTTAAATTAAAATTTCATGTCCAAGATCATAGTAATTCAAAGATTATTTAAAAATTCAAGTTTAATTAAATCATCCAATCTAATCTGAGCTAAAAAATTAGATTCATTGAGCTTGAATTCAAGTTCAACCTCAAATATGTCTCGAACTCAATTTGAGTTCGAAATTTTTCCCAATTCGACTTAGCTATGCGCTTAGCTCCAAGTTCCAACTTTATTGGAGCAAATATTAAACAGAGCACCAGAAACACTTTACAAAAATACGCTGGGGAGTGAAAGAACTAAATAGATATAACACATCAGCATCACTATAAGTGATACTGAGCAAATGTCACATAATGAAAATTAAGATGAGAGTCTCGTCCACAGCTGAGACACGATGACACTACCAAATACAGTCAGAGAAAGGATTGAATTTAATTCATTCCATTAGTGAAATTCTTTGCCGGTATCATCTTTTGGTGGATCTTCAGATATCTCTTTGTTGCTGTCTATGTTTTTTGGAGCTTCAGCATCTTTTGTTTCTCCTAAATCATCCTGCAGCTGTAATAAAGAATGAAATTGAAATGTACAACATATATATATAAAAGCTTAACAAAAAACCATGGTTCAATTGCAACAGATGCTGACCCCCAAATTTCTTAGGCTGGTTGTAACATCTTCCTGCTGCTGTTGGAGAGTGGTCCTCAGTTCTTGGAATTCCTTCATTTATCAACCGAGCAAGATCATGACAAATGCATATAATTACAGTTAATCTAGAAGTATAATGTTTAGGAGGATAACTCACCGTTCGGAGTTGCTCCACTTCAGTATTCAGTGATTTCTTAAGGCCTGTGAGCTCCTACAGGAAGAAGAAAACAGAAACTGGATGACATGGCTGGATTAGAAGGTCAAATTTAGAAAGAAGAACAAAAACACTCTGAACACAAGTCTTGACACTTTCAAAACATTCAAAAGGACATTGGGACATTGGTATCCAACACCGTAAATGCAATGCATGAAAGTTCTGAACTACTAATACACGTCTGCACTGTAATGTGGCGATCATCATGTTCGTGTGCTTATTTTAGAATTCAGAGTCAATGTTGCATACCTGTGGTTCTTATGTAATGAGGAGCCAACCAACATAAGTACTTTCCACTTTTTCCAGATTGGAGGCATTAGTAGTGAAAAATGAATACTACCATTAGTGCCACAAGAACAGTATCCATCAGGTCATTTAGTCATTCAGTTGTTATAATCTCACCTTCCGTATCCATCAAGTGACAGTCTTTCTTATAACTCTCATTAGTTCCCTACAAATACTCTCTTCATTGAACTAATAAATATATGATTGAAACCAATACCCATTGAAAGAAATGTATAAAAGATAATTTTTGTCCTTAATTTACACTCTCAGTTCACTGTCCTCACTGAATATGTCGTTTCATGGTTTAAGGCTTAGGCACCCATGAGAAAACACATACTTGGACATGGGTCAGTCTAGTTTCCTTCAATTCAATCACTAAGTTGTAGATTCTTTGCCAGTCAGACACCGGCAGAGAAACCCATGTCTGATATCACCGTGTCCATGTAGCCCATTGGGGGTTGGCAACTCTGTTTATGTGCCACGGAAAAGAATTAACGTAGTGTCAAAAGGCTGCCACCCATAGATAGAGTATCATGCATATCCAGCATGCTAAAAGAACAAAAAAGTATCAAAAGGATAGTTTATCAAACACTTCCACAAGGACATAATAGCACTCATCAAAATCTCACATTTTCCACGAAAAAAATAGCTAATACTTACATCCCGGTAAACCTTAACTTGAGTGTCCAACTTCATCCTCCAATTTTGCAGGTCCTGATAAATTTGGAAAAAAAAATTGGGTTGGGAGTTTGAGAAATACCAGAACTGAAAACAAAAGCCGACCAAGCATTACCAAAATACTGCCCTTACCGCCCGTGGAAGAATGTTTAAAAAATTTGTACACAAAGACATATGCCAAAATCACTTTTGCTCAATTATTAGTCTAAATTCCAAAATTATTTCACAAAATTAGAACAATTTTCTACGGTAGCTAGTCATTTTCGCCAATCTCGTCTCCTGAAGGCAAAAACTAAACGAATACCTAAATCTACCCAAGTAACGCCTGATTCAACTTCCATAGTCAATAAGTAGAAAGTTAATAAATGCATTAAAAAAACAAAAATAGCGCATAACAAAGGAAACCTGTTTCAGGTTCTGTATTCTATTAAGAAGCTCCTGCCGCGATTCAGTCAATTCCTGCAAATCCATATCCATACACAATCCCCGAACTTAATCAATTATTCCAAACGATAAAAACGAATTACTAAATCAATAAGCATACTGCAATCTTAGGGCTAATCGGCGTCAGATTCTCCTTCTTCTGCAAAACAAAAAGAAATAAAAAATCATAAATCAAAAGAAAATGCCTAAAATAAAAATAAAAACAAGATACAACTTCCTACCGCAGACAGAGGAGCTGGAAGAGGAACAGAGGGAGTAGAATTCGAATTTTCCATCGGACAACGGCGACAAACGGAGAAATTTCAGTGGTTTTGGATCTGAAAAATTTTGCTGGAAAATGTTTTAGTAGCTGAGGCCTGAGGTTTTAGTATTTGAGAGCGTGCGAGAAAGATAAAGTTGGGGTAATTTTTCAAATAGTAATAATAGTGTTTCTATTTATAAATTGAATTTCAACTTGTCGGTGAAGAGGATATGTTTGGGCGGGCGAATTTTGGGCTGATTTTTGTTTTTTTAATTTTTTTTAATTAATATTAGATATTCAGTTTTCTTTACGTGATTCCATTATTTTTATTTTAAAATTATAAAATTTGTAAAGTCCTAAAGTATCAATTTTTCAAATAAGGAAGGATATTCAAATTGAGTAATTCGGTACCTTATTTGATTATTGACGTGGTTCGGAGTCCAGTCCACTATCCAGGGATTATATAATATTTAGATAGATCTCTAACTCGAGAATATGATCTTTTGAAATTTCAGAGTGAATGCTTTATTAGCATGTGAGTGATAAACTCTTTAATTATTGCTTTTTGAAGTATTTATAGCACTTTGACTATAAATTATTGGACTGATGAGCTCAAAGACCCGTTTCCCCCTTTTTTTATGTTAATTCTATTAATTTCTCGAATAATAATTGCTTTTAATTATTATTTTGAATTATTATGACTTTTAAGTCCTTAAAGAGCATAATAGGTACATCGATAATATATGAAGAGACCTGTTTCTAATAAAAATATTAGATACTTAAAAGAAAATCGAAATACTAGATCAAATTAACCAAAAAAAAGTTTAATATATTCAATAAAAATTTATAAGATGTTTTAGATTAATTATTTTCTACATGTTGGCATTTTGATGATGACATAAATTTTATTCACCAAATGGAAAACAATCTTGTTGTGGTATATTCTACAATTACGACAAATACAGTAATTATCTTATTATATCTTTGATAATTAATAAAAAAATACGAATATAATGTCTCAATTAATAATAATGGTTGTAATAGTCCAAGCAAAGTAAAATATATTTTATTTATAATGAGGAATTACCTTCACATTAGACTCTTAATGACATTTAAAAAAATCATAGCTTGTCACATTTTCCATTAAAAACAAAGTGGATTAACTTATCAATAGCAATGTTGAGTTTTTTTCTTGTGGGGGTGAACCATATGATATTCAACAATAAGACCTTCAAAGGCACTCCACAAGATAATGATTAAACTAGTTTAGTGAGCAATAAGATCTTTTATAGCACCTTTAATCATTTTTTTTTTTTTTGCAAAAATATATGCATGTAAATTGTGATTATTCTATTTATTTGAATTAATCATTTTTAGATGATGCATGCAAAATAATTACTAATAAATGAAAAGTTAATCACATCGATTTCTAGCTTATGAATATATGTCCTGAATCTTCTACTTCAGATAATTATTATTATTTTTTTTTATCACATTTCCACTTTATGGACATAAACATTTTAAGTCCATAATTTAAGTATTTTTTGAAAATAAATTAATTCATTTTAATGGAAAAAAAATAACACTTTTCAGCTTTTTTTTTTTGTTTAATAAAAGTTCATGCACATTCTTTTTTATAATGGCAACATAAATAGGGGTGTCAATTCGGGTGGGTTCGGGTTGGGTTGATGTCTGTGTATAATAGAAAAAATCTCAACCTGAACCCAACTCGACCTGATGATCAACTCGAAATACTGAATCTTAACCTGACCCAACTGGGTTGTGGTTGATCTGAATTTCAATCAGGTTACCTAACAACCTGACCGACCCAACCTAACTTAACCTAAATCATTAAATTCGTTTTCCCTCCAAACCCAGCCCAGCTCGCCCCTAATAACACAAAAAATTTACAAAATTTAAGAAAATTACAAGCCAATAAATAACAAACAAGCACATTGTAAACCAATAAATTACAATCAAAATTACATATGAATAAATTATAGTGTTAGGAGTTGAACATAATATAAATACATAACACAAGAGGAAGAAATGAAAAGGAAAAAGTAAGTTAGGGTTTTATTTTTCAAATCAAAGTATTGGGTGGGTCGGGTAGGTTCGGGTCACGGGTTACCTGATTTCAGATTTCGAGTTATCGAGTTGACCCGCAGGTCAACCCAACATGATTTTATTTTTTAGATCATTAATCGAGCCGACCCGATTCAAACCGAGCCCAAAAAACCCAAACCTTATTTTTTCGGGGGGGTCGTGCTCGGGTTATCAGGTTGGATTGAATTTTGACACTCCTAACATAAATCATGGGAATTCCAAACTTGTGAACATGGATAGGGAAAGAATTTATCTAAAACTTAGCCAATAACGCAATGTTATAGCATATCCCAAGGCTGCAGCAAAGTATAGAAGATAATTCACCACAATATACAAAAACTATGTAATTTTGAACTAAAAGGTCAAATTTCAATGATGCCCTTAACTGCTTCTCAAGAATTAGAGACTGTTTGGGTGAGCTTATAAATTCTTGAAAACATCCTATAAAATAACTTAGTGCTCATAATATATTACAAACTATTTGAAAAAAAAATTATAGAAAAAAAGTTCATAAGCTACCAAAATGAAATGTTAGGATGTAAGTTCTTTGAAAAAAATAAAGAGATTATAACTTATTTTTAAGTTCTTAATAAGCCTAAGCCTTTTTATTTTAATTATATCAATTACAAAATGCTATTACTAATATCTTATAAGTTTCAAATGCAAAATCTTATGAAATGTTTTAGATAGACTTCGAAACAACCTCTTGAACTGCACATTAAGGTCTAGGGGGTTCATGGACAAATATGCTTATAGTTCCTGAAATATTGTACCTATCTATTGAATTTTTTAACACATACTTAAAAGAAGATAGTACCCGAAATTCTATACTTATAAAAGAATTTTAACATAAAATAAAATATTAATAAATCCTACTAATAATTTTAAATAGTTATTGTCAATTGTGGTATGTGGGACAATATTTTCTCACATTAAATATAAATAATCTAAATCTTCTAGATACAAAAATAAATCCCTATTTGTTTCACATTTGACTAATTTTTAAAACTTATCCTGTCATCATTATATAAAACATGTTACATAATAAAGTACTAATTAAGACAAAAGTACACACAATCGATGTCTCCGGTCAACAAAATTTCATGACCTATTCTAGTCAAACGGCGCCGTACCGCGTATTTCATTGATCCTTTTCCCATATCTCAATCTAATTATAGAAGCACAAAGCTACCTTGATTGCAAAGCAAAAGAAAAGAAGAGGAAATTGCTGTGAAAAGAAATTATATTATGCATTCTAGAAATTAGACTTGACCATGCCATAAGTCTTGGAAGAATTTTTATTTTATTATTTTACTTTTCAATCTTGTAAATTCTATATTATAAATAAAGAATATAATTGTGCTAATAAATTTGAATTGTATGACGTTTTAGGAAAAATATTATGTGAACATGAAAAATTTGAATCAATCGATTATCTATGCAAAAATATATTCTGTTGCGAATTTCTTATGTTCAGAAGTATTGATTACTTTCAAAATTTGCACTTTTAACTTAAAAGGGTTAAAAAACATAAAAATAGTTGAAAATATCACCTGTTCACTACTAAAATAAGATAAATGGTCTCGATAGCGCTTTTTAACGTCCATTTTTCGGATAAATACTTATAAATTTTATTTGATAATTTTGTTTATTTTTCTTTGTTTAAAAATAAATGACTCGCCAAATTAAATCTTATCATCCAATTCTTACAAAATTACAATATAACTCTAGTCCATTGTTTTTCTTTTTTTATTTATTAGTTATCGTATCTTAGGTTAAATGTAATAAAATTATTCAATTAATAATATAATGATTTGATAGGTCATTTTCAAAACGGTTGATACAATCTCTCTCTATTATATATGTATACACACACAATTTGAAATGACCGAAAAATGGAAGTAACCAAGAAACATTAGCAGCCGGTCTTCCTATTACACCCTCAAAATCAAACCAAAAGCAGCCCACCAAAACCCAAGCAGTCCAACGTTGAAGAAGAAAACAACTTTACAATTCTGCGGTGGTCGATTTTGTGTCTCAATTTCGAATTTCCCGTCAAAAATTGTGAGTCTACTCAGCCATGGGTCAAGAATCGTTCATATACAGCTTCGTGGCGCGTGGCACGATGGTATTGGCCGAGTACACCGAGTTCACCGGCAACTTTCCGGCGATTGCGGCTCAGTGTTTGCAGAGGTTGCCGTCTTCGAACAACAAGTTTACTTACAATTGTGATCACCACATTTTTAACTTCTTAGTTGAAGATGGCTATGGTAATTTTTTTCTTGTTCTTCTTTTTGCTCATTTTCATTTTAACTGTTTGAATCTTTTGATTTTCTTCTTTTTTGGTTGATTTGGATTAAATTTATGGGAATTGGAGTTGAACTTGAAATGGGTTTTTCTTGGATCTGAGGTAGAAAGCTAAAAGCTTCAGTTTTTACCGTTTCCTTTAGCTAGAGCTAGAGGTTACAGTTCGAGAAATATAGTAAATTCTCAGTTCTGGAATTCTTTTTGCTCTTGTGGGTTGCTGGAGATTGGGTCTTGGATCTATTGTTGTTTCCATTTCGGAAAAGTAAAAAAATTAAGGAAAAACATGATGATATTAAGGTCACAGTTTCTTGGCATTTCATGGCTTTTTTTTATCTGATAAACTCAAGTTATGAGACTATGCAAATAGGTTATACGCCATTATAGAGGTTATACTTAGCTGGCAATTTTCTGTTCTGTTCTGTCTGGGAATCAGCTGATTTTTGAATGAGAATACGTCTTTGCTGCCTCCCTGGATAATCCCGATCACCTTGTAGATGTATTAAAGTTGTAGATTGGACCTGAGGGAAGCTAATTCAGGATGCTATCCTGTGTTGATATGTGCTAATTAATGTCTTTGAAATTAAATCAATATATTAAGATCTTAAAAATAATTTAGAAGCTCGTATTATAATTCGTGTTTCATATCGTATTCCATTGCATGGATGTTTGCTAAGTGCCTTACATCTACAACTCTGTGTTTTTGGAAGGAACGATTTAATACACTGGCAATGTGTTTAAATAAAGGAACAGGATGAAACACTGTTTTAGAACAAGGGATCCTAACTGCTTACTAACTTTGTTGGTGGCTCAAATGCAACTTGTATTAGTTAAATTTTGCAAGAAGCTTGGCTCCTACGCTGCACAACTTGCTTAAAGTTCATTTTAAGCACACAAGAACATATATATTTTGACCGACTAATTTTTGGGATTTTGCATTACATTTACATTGTTGCATATTGTTGTCATAGAGGAGTGAAGTCTTGTTTGGTTACGTTTTAGCCTTTGGACAATATAGGGTAGCATGCAATTCTAGAGTGTCGAAATAACAATTGGAAATGGATAACTATTAATAAGATTAGATGTTGATGGGGCAATGGAAAGAATTCTTAATGTGAAATATGTTGTCGGGAACTTGGAAGGTATTTCTGCTGTTACTAGTTGCACCCTTGACACCATGCTTATTGATCATGCAGCTTATTGTGTTGTTGCCAAAGAATCTGTTGGAAAACAGATCTCGATCGCACTTTTGGAACGTATAAAAGCCGATTTTAGGAAAAGATACGGTGGTGGTAAAGCGGATACAGCAGCTGGGAAAAGTCTCAACAAAGAATTTGGGTAATGTTCTTTTAGAAAACGGGAAATGATTAGTTGATATTTCTGTACTTTCAAGTTGTGGGAAAATACACGAAAATTAAGAAATCGTTGAAATGCAGGCCTCTAATGAAAGAGCATATGCAATATATTATTGATCATGCCGATGAGATTGAGAAACTATTGAAAGTTAAGGCCCAAGTTTCAGAAGTCAAAAGCATTATGCTGGAGAACATAGACAAGGTATGTGAAATGAAGTTATAAGTTGTTGAAGCGTTTGGGTAAAATAAGATTTCGGAGCTTATAAGATACTGGTAACAACAATTCTGTAATTAATATGGTTAAAGGAGCATGTTAAAATCTTAAAAAAAAGTTAGGTTACTCAACCTTTTTTTTTTAATTATTTATTCTTTAAAGAGAATATAAAATCGTAGTATATTATCCCATATTTTATTTGAGAGCTTATAAGTTCTTTTTTTGACCAATCACATTTATCACATCTTATAAGCTCTTAGTCATAGTATATAATCAGTTTTGAAGAGCTTATAAGTTCACCTAGACGCCCGCTTATTGCCTATGAACTTTTTTTTTAAAAGGTTTCTATTGCATTTACGATTGTTTTGCTGTGGCTTACGACATACGTAACATGAACACTTTTGATTATGTTTAGTTAAGAAACTTAAATGGCAGAATACATCATTTCTATATGACTTCTCTCTTTCGTACTGGTTTCCTCTTGTTTTCATTTTGTTTTTCGATGTTTTGACCCTCTATGCATCTTCCAGACCATTGAAAGAGGTGAAAACTTAAATGAACTCAACAATAAGACTGAAGATCTACGCGATTCAGTAGGTTTTTTCCTTCTTTTTCTTTTCTTTTCTTTTTTTTTTTTTGGCAAAATAATTCTTCAACCCTCAATTTCCATGAATTGATCATACTAATTATCACATTCCCTTCTCTATATAGGCTCAAGAATTTAAGAAAAGGGGGACACAAATACGACGAAAGATGTGGTATCAAAATATGAAAATAAAGTTGGTTGTGTTCGGAATCATCGTTCTCCTCGTCCTCGTCGTATGGCTCTCAATTTGTCGTGGTTTCAACTGCTCCAACTAGCATGTTCTTTGGTATGATTTGTTCCATATACATTAATGCTTCGATTTATGACCTGTGGAGGAGTTTTCAGCAACGAGAAATGTTTAAGGGCATAAGTCAAAGATTTCTGAGCTTTTTTCTCCATATTCTCCTGGGGAAAGGGAGTTGTGGAAGAAGAGGTCGTCTGGTTACAGTTGCTGTAAGTGTTTGTTCTAAATTTGATGTAAAATAGACATTTTCTTTGTTAGTATTTACACAAAAAATTATAGAAATTTTGATGATGCAAGTGGGATTGAATCTTGATAGAAGAGAGT
>JACFYI010001910.1:800357-811222 GCA_014898755.1 Handroanthus guayacan
TTTTGTATCTTAAAATTTACGTTTTACAACTGCAAATTAATTTATTATTATGTTGATGTGACATACATATGGAGTATTATATAATCTTATTATGTAATAATCTCATTGCAGTGGTCTCCTGAAGAATGAATGCATTTTGATAAAGGGTAATCAAACCAGAAATATATGAAGATTCAAATACCTTCTTAATTAATGTATAATTACGTAGCAAATGGGGTCAGGATTTGATTATCTTTTTCTAGTCTAAGTGATTTACAATCCCCCAATTTATAATAACTAAATTTTCAAGCACTCCTATGAATTTGATTGTAACCATATATACTGACCAATTAAGAATGGTTCATTCTATTTTAAAATAATATAAAATGTTATTTTTATGAGATTTATTATTTTATAAAAATCTGCATTTTCTTCTCTTTATTATGATTTTATTTTAGGATAAATTATAGCACACTTCAAGGGGTTTTTTTTTTTGAGGGAAGAAGGCCATATTATAAAACAGAAACAGAAAGCAAAGTACACCAA
The DNA here is from genome assembly GCA_014898755.1 of Handroanthus guayacan. Lineage (NCBI taxonomy): Eukaryota > Viridiplantae > Streptophyta > Magnoliopsida > Lamiales > Bignoniaceae > Handroanthus > Handroanthus guayacan. The sequence continues at coordinate 800,883 of JACFYI010001910.1, forward strand.
GGTAACAGCAAGGGAAACAGGAAACCACACGGCAAGAGCGGGGAGACAATAAGAGATGCTACGCTACAGGGGAGAAAACAGCAGCTAAGGGCGGTTAACATCCCGGTCGAGCAGCGAGAGTAATTCGGAAGCAAGCATCTTGGCACGCTGGGCCACGTCGCTATAAGAGCTGGTATTCTTGGAGAAGACCAGATTACACCGGTTGATCCAGATAGCACGGCACGTAATCGTGAATAAGCAAAAGGACGTAGCATCAAGCTTCGATCTGATATCTCCCAACCATTGTGTGTTGTTGATGAAACGAACATCAGCCATGACTTCATGAATGTCGGAGGCCATCCAGCAGTCCCTAGCAAATCTACTGTGGAATAAAAGTATTTTTAAATGAATTATATTTAATAACAAAAACTAATTTTAATTTCTTTAAAATAAAATTACGTAAATAATTACAGAAAATTATTTTAGAAAGAAAATTTGGGTTAATTACATTTGACTACCCTCCGAGATTAAAAAATTACCAACTACAATGCTCGTGGTTTAAAAATTACAAATTAATCCCCATAAATTTGTGAAATTACAAAATCATTCATTCCGTTAGGGGCAAAATGAAAATTTTACTTGAAAAAGTGATGACATCATATTTTTCCATCAAAAACCCTAACGGAATTGACGACTTTGTAATTTCACAAACTTATGGGAGTTAATTTGTAATTTTTAAACCATGAGGATAGTAGTTGATAATTTCCTAATCTTAGAGGGTAGTCAAATATATTAACCCGACAAATAATCACAATTATGAGACCTGAAAATCACCAAACATTATAAGTGAACCCTAGGAATAAGGGGGTGTGATTGTAATTATAAATCGATTAAGGAATTGTACGTAACTATAATTATGAGTAGTTAGCTAAACTGACTGTAACTAAGGGTGTAATGGTAATTATCATACCATCTTAGGGAAATATTTTGATAATTGTATCAATCTTCATACTCCATTTTCCAATTGTGACCTCACTTATGGTCTTCGTCTCTCATTTCTTATCATTGAGTACAATTATTAGACTGCCCGCAATGATATCTATCAGAGTCTCCAAGTAATTGTCTAATTAGTTTAGTGATATTTATTATTTAAATCATTTTTCACCTAATCATACAAATCATAAAGCATCAGCACTCACAGCAGCAACTTTTTGTTGGGTACGTAACGTCTACCTCTCCACCAAATTCTAATTCTAAAAACCCAAATAATTTTAATGGTATTATTAAAAATCTTGTGATCATTTATTGCACTAAGAAATCAATGAATTTATTTAGTTCAATATAAGTGGCTATAAATTTTAAATTTATTAGTTATACAGTGCCAATTTTAGTTTATGAATATTAACTATTAATTTATTTTGTGTAAATAACACACAAGGAAAAATAAATAAATAAATAACATCCCTGGCACACAGTATATTCGAGATGAGATTGTATAAATTCAAATCAATATACTCACTAAGCCAATATTATATGTATATTCCAAAATCATTATTTGATCTACAAATTTTCAAAACTACTATTCGATAGATAAATACTGCTATGTGGTAGATAAAATCTCACACACTAACGATGGGAACTGAACCCTTATCTCCTCTATAAGAAGAGGGAGGCGATCCGACTTCATCCAAACACGGCGGCTTTATTTGTGGTCTTTGAAATCCACCAAACACCACATATATTTCTTTAGTTAATTCGATATAAGTTGCTAAAAAAATTAAATTGATTAGTTATACAGTGTCAATTTTAGTTTATGCATATTAACTATTAATTTATTTTGTGTAAATAACACACAAAAAAAAAAAAGAAAGAAATACTTGCAGCTCCCCTAGAAGAAGAGGGAGGCGGTGTCACATCGTACGAAAAAATGGCGGCTTTATTTGTTGTTTTTGAAATCCACCAAACACTATATATTTTCTTTTTTATTTTTTGATAAATACCAATCAATACATATTGTAAAATACTAACACGATGAAAAAATCTTTTTGTAAATTATAGTGTTTATTTTTGTAAAAATTGTCATCATTTAATACATAGTATTAGTGAGAAAAAATTTAATGGGTGGTTTTCGGGTTTCAAAGTTCAGTCCCATTACTTATACAAATTTACCATTCATTTCAGGGATGGTTTTTGTAATTTGCAATAAAAATAAAAGGTGATTGTCAGCATTGTATATCTTTGAGAGAAGAACATTTTTGTAACCTGGAAAAGTCACTGGTCTTGATAGTACATGTGGCATGATCTTGTCTTTTGCTGAGATGCTCCATCCGTAGTTCAGGCTTTGGGTTGGATTTCAACCCGAAAACACAGAGCCATATCCTAATGGTATTCTTGCAATTTGGCTGTTTTCCAAGGCTACTTTCGATTTTGCCCTACGTTTATTTGTACACACATCAGCGATCACGTTGGAACATTTTTAACGTGAAAGGACATCGGCGGATGAACAAACACAAAATGGGAAGTTGGGAACTGTAACGAACTTTGAGCATGTACACATTTTGAAATGTGCAGAAAACAACCACTCATATGTCATATTGATTTCACATTTTTTATAGCAGCCCTCCATCAACAAGTCTTTTTTTAATATATATGCAATAAGCCGTCCATTGTTACTAATTACTTCTATACATTGCATTTGACTTCCGAAGTTTTTTCTGCTTTTCGTAGTGAGCAGAGATCATCAAAGGATGGCTTACAATCTAGAGTCCCTTGTAAGGATTCTTGGGCAAATCCTGCAACCTGATCAGCGACGCTGGAATATTCTTGACCATAAGAGGCCACAAATTGAGTCCCTATTGAAGAAAGCTTCTTCTTTGAAGCAGATTCTTGAAACTTCTTCAACAGCAAGTGGCCGAAGAATTGAAAGTTTGGAGAGTCAAATCAGAGATGCAGCACATAAAGCTGAGGACATCATCGAATCTCACATGGTGGATCAGATGCTGTCCAAGCCTGGAGGCAAGGGCTTTACATTCTCCCCACCGGATTTGGAGCAAGTAATCCAAGAACTTGATTCTGCAATGGACAAAATGAACAAGATCACAGATAGGAGTGAGATGGCAAAGACTTCATTGCCTGGTGGTGTTTCAATCACACCTGATTCAAGCTTCAAGGACATCATAGTGGGCCTTGATGAAGATTTGCTTCACTTGAAGGGTCGGCTGACTGAAGATCGAAGGAAACTTGAGATCATCCCAATTGTTGGCATGGGGGGTATCGGTAAGACAACCCTTGCCCGAAATCTTTATAATGATAAGCTCATTGTTTCACACTTTGACATTTGTGCATGGATCACGGTATCACAAGACTATAATATGCGAGCAATCCTATTCGGCCTTCTTGGTTGCGTAATTGGAAAACTTGCTGATGAACTGCTTTTGGAGAAAGTTAGTCAATTGGGACTTAAATTATACCAAAGTTTAATTGGTAGAAGATATCTAATTGTAATAGATGATATATGGAATACCGATGCTTGGGACAATATAAGAATGTTCTTTCCTGAAAAAAACAGTGGAAGTCGGATCATTCTAACCACTAGGGATTCCGATGTGGCTAAGTATGTAGATTCATCAAGTCCACAGCATCAGATGCGCCTTCTAAGGAAGTCCGAAAGTTGGACTCTACTTCGGCAAAAGGTGTTTGGAAAAGAGAACTGCCCTGTTGAATTAGAAAGGATTGGGGAAAATATTGCAAGCAGTTGTGGAGGGCTTCCTCTTGCAATTCATGTGATTGGAGGACTCCTTTCCAAGGAGGAAAGAACAACAGATTTTTGGGAGCGTGTTGCAAATGACATAAGAGCAGCTATAGGTGAAAAGGATGAGGAATTCTTTAATGTATTGTCTTTAAGCTATAAACACTTGCCAAATCATTTAAAACCATGCTTCCTCTATATGGGAGCTTTCCCAGAAGATTATGAGATCCGGGCCTCCAAACTCATAAGATTATGGGTAGCTGAGGGTTTCTTAAAATCAAATGGAGATGATAAGAGCCTTGAAGAGGAGGCAGAGAAATGCTTAAAGGCCCTTGTGGATAGAAATCTAATTGTGGTTAAGCAACAGAAGTCTAATGGAAAAGCAAAAAGCTATAGCATCCATGATCGTTTGAGGGATGTATGCCTCAGGAAAGCTGATCAGGAAAAGTTTCTATATGTTGCGAATCGGCAAGTTCACAATCTTCCATTATACCCATCCTATAGCTTGCGCCGTGTGAGTGTTTATTCTAAATCTTCCATTTATGCTGCCGAAGAATTTATGTTACTTGCACGTTCCTTTCTATGCATTGGTCGTCTATCACGTGTGATATTGTCCCCTGTGTATTCTGAGTTGAGATTGCTGAGGGTGTTGGATATCTTCGACATAGAATTCCATCAGTTTCCAACAGAAATAGTACAGCTAGTCCACTTGCGTTACTTAGCTTTATCCTACAATTCACTTTATTTTCCTTCTGCAATATCCAGATTGTGGAATCTGCAAACCTTAGTTGTTTGGTCAAAGTTAGATTGGCTTGGCATGCCATCTGAAATATGGGAGATGCCAGATTTAAGACATGTCATATCCTTGGCAGTTTTGAGGATTGATCTTTACTGCAGGAAGGATTTTGTTCAAGAAAAGCTGCAAACGATCTCTAATATCTTTTTACTTCCGAGTGATATCCTTGGATGCATTCCAAACATAAAAACCTTGGGCATCTACTGTTATTACTCGCATATCGATGTCCTTGATCTGTGCCATCTGTATAAACTTGAAACTTTGAAATGCTTGTCTGAGTTATCACCGGATTGTCGCACTTCTCTTTCTAAACTAAGATTCCCTCCTTCTATTAGAAAGTTAACTTTGAGGAAATGTACAATACCTTGGGGATTCATGACAACTGTTGCTTCCTTACCCAATCTTGAAGTGCTTAAAATATGCAAATGTTTCTTCAAAGGCCAGGAGACTCAGCCAGAAGATGAACAAGAGTGGGAGGTAACGGAAGAAGAATTTTGCTCGCTACGGTTTTTGCTGCTCGAAAATTTGAAACTGGTGCATTGGCGGGCCGATGAGACCAACTTCCCAAGACTTCGGCACCTGGTTATTCGGCGCTGCACTGCGCTGAAGGAAATCCCTGGTGGCATTGGAGAAATCCCAGCACTCGAACTAATTGAGGTTGATGAATCTAGCCCCTCTGTTGTGGATTCAGCACGACAAATTCAGGAAGAGCAACGAGAATACGGGAACGAAGTCAAAGTTAGTATCCTTTAGAACATTGGTGTGATCACCATGTGCTTGCTGAACAACTTCAAGGTAAAACCTTATCTCTCAGATATTCAAAACATCATGATATTGTTGATTTGTTGTTTTCATTATATCACTTTCTTCTTTCTTCTATATGTTGCAGGTGATGCTGCCGATGTTGGGGGATCCTTAAAGTTTGTCCGAAGATGTTTCATGCAGTAATGTTTACTTTTTACTTTAGAATTGTTGGATATTATGTATGTTTTCCTATGGATTTTCAATCTTTTCTTGTATGCTTTAAATTGTTAAGATTTGGAATTCAAGATGAGAGAGAAAAGGCATGTGTTTATTCTTGTTTTGCAGACTTGTTTTATGGCTTGTTTCTTAAAATTTACCTTTTGCAAGTACAAATTTATTAAGATAATTAATGTGATATATGGAGTATTATATGATCTTATGATGCTTGAATTGCTCCGCCCTCCGATCTCTTAATATTTATTAAGAGACATTATTATCCCTCATTGCAATAGTTGTCACCATCCTTTGGATGAAATGGCTCCGTCTCTCCTTCTTCTATTATAAGGTATTATTTGATCAAGTTGACTTGATTAAGAGGTGTTTGAGTGAACTTATAAGATGCTGTCAAGTATTTGATAACATTTTTCAAAAAAGATTTTATTAACTCCCAAAATAAGATGTTAGGATCTTATAAGCTTTTAATTTATTTTTAAGATCTTAACATTCTCCTTCACTTTTAATCACCTTAATTACGAAATTATTATTACTAACATCTTATAAGTTCCAAACGCATCTTATTATAAAATATAGGAGTTTATAAGATATTTCAAAATAATTTGTCGCTGAGCAGGCTTCCTGCCTTGGTTTTCATGCAATAACTGTTTCTAATCTTTCTAGAGGAATGGTTACATTAAAGTTAAAACTTACTAGAGTGCCAAAAATGTTCATTCTTAGTGAAATTTACAAACTAACAAAGAAGAAGAAGCACAATGTGTTTGCAAAACTAAGATCCCCAGCACTACTACATGATAACAAGCAAATCAGGCTTGAAATGCAAAATATTCCAAGTCCATATATATTTTGTAGGAAGTTTCTGACACTGTCAGCTGCTACGGACTATTTTACATTTATTTATCATCACTTTACAAAAATAATTAATTCTAATTGCTAAAGAAGTATTTTCATAACTTATGAACTATCTCAATTAATTGCTTGAAATAGTGATTCACTATTAAACAACGTTTTATGCTTAATCGTATTGGTGTTGATTGTGTTGGTTCGTCTAGAGGGCTGGCATTATTGTGAAAAAGGATATTGATGCTGTGTTATGTAGCTATTAATTATTTTTTATAAAATTAAAATTAATTTTTATTATTAAGGATAATTTATTTAAAAAATATTTTGTTATATAATTATTTTTTTGTAATTTTTCTATAATCACTTTTTTGTAATTTGTTAAAATAATTTTTTAGAATAATTTTCTGTAATCATATTTCTATGGTTATTTCTAAAAAAATTAAAATTAATTTTTATTATTAAAGATAATTCATTTAAAATATATTTTTATGTTATTGTTAATATTGTTGTTATTGTTGCTGTTGTTGTTTTTGTTAAAAAGATTTTAAGTATTTTCCATTTTCACTTTTTGTTAAGTCTTCCATTTTCCAAGTCATTTTTTTTTAAAGTGGACTGTTGCCAACTTAGCCCAGCTGTTAACATTTTAATTTTTTACGAATACGAGAAGATTGAAAATCCATGTAGAAGACAACTAATAACTCCTAGAATTTTAAAGCATGAAAGTAGGAGCCATTACATTTACTGCAAGAAAATCTTCAACCTTAAAACTAATTGTCCACAGCTGATTGAATAAGAGCTGCAAAAGGACAACATACATATTGCAGAAATGATCATTCAACATCCGCATGTCACCTGCAACATATACAAGAAAAAATTGACACAAAAATGTAATCGCGCTGTAAAATGCGAGTCTTTAGGAGTTCTCAATAATATAGTCTTTACGCTTGAAATCATGATTTTATAATTTGAAGATTGAAGATTGATCATGCATAGCTTCCAGGCAGAGATTCACCCTTAGCAATGAGTGTCATGATGTTTTGAGCATTGGCGGGCCAATGAGACAGACAATTGGGATGATCTCGAGTTTGCTCTGATCTTCAGTCAACATATCCTTCAAGTGAAGTATATCTTCATTAAGCTCCACCACGATGTCCTTGGAGCTCGGATCTTGAGTGAGTGAGACACCACCAGGCAATGAAGCATCATCCTTGGAGCTTAAATCAGGTAAGCGGAACACCACCAGGCAATGAAGTATTCGCCATCTGATTCTCATCCATGATCTTGTTCATTTTGTCCATTGCAGAATCAAGTTCTTGGATTACTTGCTGCAAATCTGATGGGGAGAATGAAAAGCTCTTGCTTCCAGGCTTGGACAGTGTCATGGTTCGCAGGAATGGTCGCGGGGGTCGGAATGGGGACCACCGTTCTAGTTCCATTGTATTGTTGCGGAATGGTCGCGGACAATCTACACATTTTTTTTCTTAAAATAACGAAAAAATTGCAAAAAAAAATCTAAAAAATATTAGAACATTTAAAAATGTCTATTAGTGCCTATATTAATAATTAAAATAATTCTAAATACGATAAACTAATATAATTTGATAACCTTTGTGAAGATATTACATATCAAATTTTCATAAATTTTTCATTTAATAAAAAATACACATATACATGAAAAAAACTATTATCAACATAATAAATATCAAATTAATATGACAGGAAATTACATACATTATATCTAATACCAAGTGGAGTGATGTGGCGATACAAAATCATTACTATATGTCCCAATAGAATTATTAAATTGACTAGGAATGTGATCCTCAACTTGGGAGTGTGATAGATAATATGAACCAAAATGTTCATGTGGATGGTGTGTATAATAGGTAGATGAATCAGAACCAACTAAATGCGATGAAACTGCATTATGTGACGATTGTCCATATGAGAATAACTCATCACCCATGCGATAGTATCCAAATCCTCTATATCCAACACTACTTGAACTATTACTAGAAGATCCGTAGCCATATCCATGACATGATTCAATTCCATGGGAAGATACATGATTACAGTATCCTTTATCTCATCAGGCTTTCTGATATATGTGGGATTAATCTTGAAGAAGCTGCACTTAGAAAAATAGAGCCTAATGCATTGAAATATCAAGTGAATCTCTGCAAAGGATCATCAAATAATGGTGGGGATTGAACCGAACAGTAGTGGGTTTTCCTTATTTGCCAACTTTCTCCTCCAAGCCGTTCCACGCCGTCCCATTCCGCCGTTCCACACCAAAAAATCGGTTCTACACGCTGTTCCAGCCAATTTTATCATATATTGCGCCAAAAATGAGATATCGCCGTTTTGTACCGTCTCAAAGGAACGGCACCCGCCGTTCCTGTTCCGATCCAGCCGTTCTGGCAGAATATTGGCATTCCGGCGAACCATGGACAGCATCTCATCCACCATATGGGATTCGATGATGCCTTCAGATTTGTGTGCTACATCTCTGATTTGACTCTCCAAACTTTCTATTCTTTGGCTGCTTGGTGGTGAAGAAGTTCCAAGAATCTGCTTCAGAGAAGAAGCCTTCTCCAAGAGGGACTCGATTTGTGGCCTCTTATGATGAAGAATATTCCAGCGTGGTTGATGAGGGTGCAGGATTTTCTCAAGAATCCTTACAAGGGACTGTAGATTGTAAGCCATTGTTTGATGATCTCTCCTGACTATCAAAAACAAGAAACTTGCAGACCGCGGTACACTATTCCAATGTACATATTGCAAGTGCTACAATGGACTTCTCACTGAACAGACAGCTATGTAATTGTCAAAAGATAAAATAAAATTATGAATGCTATTATACTTAGCTTCTAGTTTAACAAATGGCAGTTGACTGCAATTACAAGCAGCATTCACATCACATGGGGTACCTATTTTTTCTCCTGAAAATACTGAATTAATCAATATATATTCTCCACGTGAATTGTGGGTTGCTACATTGTCCAAGACATTGACCTCCAATGAGCATGCCCAAAGGTCAAAGCAATGCTCCATGGTTTTCTTGCACTATTCCATGCAATAAGTTGTTTCCTATGGCCAAGTAAATTGGCCCAAACCAATGCTGCTTTCCAATTCATGACTTCTGTTATTGGGATTTTACTGGTTTGGTAAGAAATGGAACAACACTCTGGCTTATATGTCGTCTTGGTCCGGCTGTTCCAACCTTCGTTTTTATATTTTTGGTGCTTCAATATCCACCACAATAGCATATATATATATATAGATAATACACGAATGTAATAACTGAACCATATAATGCTGGTTTATATTATCCAGACTGCAATGGTGATTATATGAATTTTGTGAAAGAAACTTGCGAAAATCAACCTGCGTGCACCCATGTTACCATAATTCCTACATCGACGACAATTATGGGTATATGATGTTCACATATTCTCTACTTGAGTTTCTTGGAAGTATTAACATTGTAATAATGTAGATATATATATATATATATGTATGTGTGTGTGCATGGGAAGAGCCCAGTTCCTAGAGCTAATTTTACTAATGACAAGCTTCTAATCTTTCGACGAGGATTGACTATATTACATATATATATATGTGGTTTGTTAAAGTTACAGTTGATAAATTTTCAATTGCATGGATGTCTGCCAAGTGTACTGTATCTATAATATTATGCTTTTATGAGGGATGATTTGGTATTTAAAGTGTATTGCATCTATAAGACTTATGTGTTTTTGTGAATTTATCATGAGTCGAATATTGAGTTGGACAAGATCCGCGAAAACTTGGGCCGATATTGTATTTCTCCCACTTAGGTGCTATCTCATGTAGTCATGACATCGTATAACTCAAGTAATATAATTAAGTTGAACCAGAGTTATTATATTAGTTTTTTGGGGATTGTCTGAAAAATGGTCATGTATTAAAAGTTTAATTTTATATTTTTATTAAAGGTTTATAAATGGAGATTTG
>JACFYI010001910.1:828623-867866 GCA_014898755.1 Handroanthus guayacan
TATGCTAACGCTGCAATAGTGGAAGATAATAAGATAAAAGAACCACTATCGTATGAGGAAGTAGGGTTAAGTGAAAATTGGAAGACGGCTATGCCAAAAGAGATCGTTGCCCTAGAGCAAAACGAAACATGGGATTTGGTACCTAGGCCTAAAGATGCAAAGCCCATATCATGCAAATGGGTTCACAAGATAAAGAACAAACCAAACGGTTCAGTTGAGAGATACAGAGCACGTCAAAACAGAAGAACTTCGACAAAGGCATGGAATGGCCGCAAAACTCACATTAAGAGAAAGAAGTTCTTGAGGGGGAGTGTTAATGTACAAGAACTTCTAGAATACCCTCCAATCCACCAAACAAGAGAAGAAGCAAGATTTTTCTAGGACTACTCATTTGTCAAAAATTGCTGCCGCCGACTTGGTTTCCTCTCCAAAGGCCACCGACATTAAAAACTATAAATAGGCCATTAGGCCATTGTTATTGGAGAGAGTGGAGAGAGCAAACAAGGTGGAAGTGAGAGTGCAAAGAGAGAGTGGTGCTTGGCGTGAGGAAAGAATAAAAAAATAGAGAGTGTGCTGTAGTTTAGTCAAATTAGAAAGTGGGGTGTGTGGAATCAAATATACATATATATATTGTTGTATCCTTTGTGATAAAGTTTAATTAATAAAACTATAATTTGCTCTCTATTGTTAAAATCAATTCTTGGCATCATCATTTTCAACAAAAACCTCCCCTGAAGCCATATGGCGATAAAATTTACACGGAAGTTGATCTCTCGTCACTATCAGAAACAGAAAACTTGGGAGTCAGATGCAATATACAGAAGTTAGTAACAATGGATGGCTAATTATATACATAAGAAAAGACTCGTTAATGGCGTGCGGCTGCTATAAAAAATTGTACAAATATAAAAAATATTGAGTGTTAGTTAGCTACAATAATTCAGAGCAGCCATCACATGTATTATATTTTCTTACAGAAATGGGCAATCAATATGATTTATAAGCGGTTGTTTTCTTCAATTCACTAGAGTAATATTACCCGCGACCTCGAACCCAAATCAATCAAGAAAGCGTGGTTGGGGATGCATGGTGGAGGTCGATCGAATTCCCTCTGTTAAGTAATATGAGTATGGGAGAAAAATAAATATAATACCAAAAATGGAAGCTCAAATGAATTGAAAATACTTCGCGTATTATATTTTGTATCGGCATTAGAAAGGTGCGCACATGTAGCACGTGGCTTTATCATATTTAATTCATGAACTCATATTTATTTTATTCAAAATTATTCAATTGACGTAATGATAATCTATTTCATTCATAGATTAGAATGTTTCTAAAAGAAAGAAAAAATAAATAAAAATAATGTAATTAATATGTCTTCTTATAATATGAACAATATATAAAAGCTTTTTTTTTTTTTTTTTTTGAAAATAATCATATTATGGAGTAGACTATTTTCATATTACAGAGTAATTTAAGCTTTTTGGTATCTATTCATTTTAATTTCAAATAAAATACACAAATCAAAATTTTTTCTCGTTATATTTTACTTTTATATCTTTTTAAGTAATTTATTATCTAAGAATATTTTGTAGTACATTCTTCCAGTATTCATATATTGCAGTCAAACTCTCAGTTTTGGGTGCGTTAGGTGACTTTCTCCTGCAATTCATCTTTGCCCTCTGCAAAATCCAGATTGTGGAATCTGCAAACCTTAATTGTTCGGACAACTTTGAGTCATACTGTTATGCCATCTGAAATACGGGACATGTCTACGTCCAAGTGAGCAATCATGTGGGTTGAAGCTAGCTAACATTATGAAACATGAAAAGCTACTCTGAATTCTGCCAGCAATTTCGTTGGATTAAGCATTCCAAACATGAAAAATTTGGGAATCTGCCGTCATTTCTCGCCCACCAGTGTCATTGTTCTGCACCTTCTGCATAAGCTGGAAACTTTAAAATGCTCGTCTAAATCATATAGTCTTACTTTTCTGTCCACGCTAAGGTTCCTTCCTTCTCTAGATTGTAAGCCATTCTTTGACGATCTCTTCTCGCTATGGAAAACAGAAAACTTGCAGTTAGTTAAGAATAATGCAATATTGCAATTTATAGCGATGGAGTGGCAACAAGTTGACTTCTTCATGGACAGGCTGTTGCTATGGAGTTGTTTGGAATATTCATTCTTAAACTTTCATCTCTTCATATGGGTTTAAAATATTCATTTTCATACTTTTTTATCTCACAAAATAAGTTTTAAGACTAAGCCATGGTGAAAATTTAATTCTAAAGCAAACCTCGGATACGATTGGAAGGCGACTGCCAACTAGTGATCTGTACGTCCTCTGCCGGAGTAAGACTATTACCCCGCCCATCTTGATTTTTGGTGTTCATTTATTGAGAAATTGGCCCCCGGTCGATATCAAATTCGTGGAAAAAGGCATTGAAATCGTCTGAAAGTGTCAATGTCAGCGGCCAAACAGGCGTGGACACATTTTGCTCAGATTTTTAAACAGGGTACCTCGCATAGTTATACAACATTCACACACCCTGGAACTTGCACTGAAAAAACTAAACTTATGGCAAGATGATCAAAACAGTGCAAGACCGCGGACCATGGTGGAGATATCAGGTAATTCAGCCGCAGGTGACGGTGACTAAAGTCCAGTGGGAGAAAAGAGAGATCAAACTAAATACTGACGTCGCATCAAAAGGAGATCCAGGCCTGTCCGGAGCACGGGATCAGCAAGGGCAGCCAGCAATATGCCTCGTTTATGAATTTTTTAGGAGCAAACCAACTTTTTTGTAGAGCTCCCGGCGGTTGCAGGAGGCCTAAAATGGTGTAAGAACTTGGGCTTCACACAGGTTTCGGTGGACGAGAAGGTACTGGGGATGAGCTACATTACGATGGGCTACGAGGTGACTTTAGGAAGAACCCAAGTTCAGTCCAAGTAGAAGGGTGAAAAGGAGTTCACGATTCAAAATGTGTCTCATGAGCACTAAATTAGGCGCTCTTACCACAAAATTTCTTGACAAATATTTTACTTGAGTAGAGCATTTTCTTTTCTTCGTGATTTTTGTCATTTTACAAGTTTTTTCTCCTCTTAATTGTATTCTATTCTGTACCTTTTTTTTTTTTTCTCTCTCTCTCTCTTTTGTATGGGTTATTATTCATTTTTCAAGTGATTTGTTTATTTTGTTTGGTTTTATTTATTCATTTTATAGATTTTATTTTCATTCATTTAATTTTGATAATTTATTTGATGGAAGATGTTTTTGGAAATCAGTTGCTCCTCTTTTTCTTTTTTGTCACTATATGTTTTTATTAATTGTATGTGGTTTTAACTTTTTACATCAGTTTAATTATTATTTTGCTTAAGTCATATGATTAGTTGTTTATTTTGTTTTTATTTTTGAATACTCTTTTTGTTCATGTAATTTATGATCGTATACGATGGGAGATAATTAATAATCTTTTTCAATTTCTTTCACTATCTTGATGTTTGATTATATATATGAATAATTTGTATATAGTTATGCATAATTTGATTTTTTTTTCCCCTAGAAAAGTCATATATGGTTTCACAGTGTAGGTTTGGGGAAAAAAAATAGTGAAAAAATAGTATATTTCTTTTAAATATTGTATAGTATATGCATAACATAATTTATTAAAATTTTAAAATAATATACATCCGAATCCACAAGTTAAAAAGAAAAAAAGGAAAAGGAAAAGGAAAAGGAAAAGAAAAGAAAACTATCATTATCTTTTAAAAATTAAGTATTGTGATTTGCTTAAAAAACTTTCATCTTATTTCTTCCATGAAAACCACAGAATATATATTTTTTGAAGCACTACATTATCATTCTATAGGAATAAATGAATAGTTTTTCATTAGTTGACATGCGAGTTCAAAATTTATCACGTTTATTGAGTTCAAAACATTTTTAAAATAATCATTTTCAACTAAAATAAATTTATGATAGAGTGTATAAGTATAGAGTTGATACTTATATGATTCATATTATCAAAGATTTATATCATATACATTTATATGCATTATGTATTTTACTTAATAAGGATCCACGAAAAACCATTTCTATATAGATAAATAATTAAACATCGAATAATAAAGATTAAATCAATAAAATTTTATTGAAATTAAGAATCATATTAAATTATTTATACATATACTTATTCAAAGTTTATTCATCAAACTTATTAAGTTTAAAATATTTTTGCAATTATTATTTTCAACAAAAACCATACTAGCTTTCGATGACACAAAATGGAATTCTCAATTACGTAAAACAAATTTTTCTTATAGCGTATATAAATATATAGTTGATGTAGTAAATTTTTTTCACGACATTGACGAATGATGCAAATAACACAATATGCTTATATTATCCAATATTTATATCTTATCATATAAGTACCTTCATATTCACTATTTATTTTGCTTATAAGAATCCACACTGGTGTAACCGGGCCCAACGCCCCAAGAAAAATAAATGAAACTGCTGCCTAGGACCACTCCCACGCGTGGCAAACCTGGCCCAACAACGTGCAAGGCAAGCTCAAAAGCCCAGTCAAAACCGCCCAACACTGTGGAGGCCTATATCTCCCGCAGGTAATCGGTCCAATCCAATACAACCAAGGTAAGCCCAGGAAGGCTTGCTAAATCTCCCCAACCGAACCAGGCCCCTACCTATTATTTTCGGTCCAGCCCATCAGCAGCCCAGCAGCCCAGAAAGGCCCACGACAGCCAGAGAGCAGTTGAGGGTTTGACCCAGTCTGCAAACTCCCTCCATGCATGGCTGAAGAACGTGGCTGAGTGGCAGAGTGGACATAGAGGAGTTGGCGACCGGAAGAAGCAAAGGACAGCTATAAATTCCATTTTTTTTCCATTATCTGTGATATACGAGCGAGGAAAGGAAATTTAGAAATATACAAATCCTCAATTTCTTCATAGAATTGGTGGAGAAATATTTGTGTAATCTCACAACTCTCAAAAAGCAATAAAAATATTCTTTATTTTTCTTGCTTTAATTTTGTGTGAGCATCACACACAAAACCATTTCTATATAGAATCATGTTAAATTATCTATACATTTGTACTTTTGATGAAATTCACGATGGATTGATATATTTTTATACAACATAGTTTTTTTATTGAAGTCCCTTCGACTAAAATCTTCATTAATAAAATCAAATAAAAATTATACGAATAAAAGAGATTTAATAGATAATGAGTTCTAAAATATCGTATCATACGAAACTGAAAAGTCACAAGCAAATGATTATCAAGATAATAACAAGGCTACTATCGAATCGAATCTAGACTATTGAAAAATGAATACGAACTCATAATCCCTTTATAATACATTTTTATCTTATGTAGGTGCGTATTTAAATCTTCTATGTATTTACTTGTCTCACCCTTTGTCACATGGATTCATTCTTCACAGGATTACTGCAATGAGATATACTAGTTACGTGTCTTAAATTTTATTAAGAAAGATCCGAGGCTGGAGCTATATGTTTAAGGATCATTATTATCCAATATCACGAGATTATGCGAGGTGGTCTTGATGAAATTAAGGAAAAAAGTAAGTTTGTAAAACAAGCAGAAAACATGCCTTGTCTCTCCCAAACCTTAAAGAATACAGAGGACAACAAAAAAACTCCAAGAATTCTAAAGCATGAAAGTAGAAGATTGAAAATCCATACAGAAGACAATTAGTAACTCCAAGAATTCAAAAGCATGAAAGTAGAAGCCATTATATTTACTGCAAGAAAATCGTCAACCGTAACCTTAAGATCAATTGTCCACCGCTGGTAGAACAGAGGTGCAGAAAGACAGCAAACTATCTGCATTAGAAGAACTTAGTCATAAATTTGGCAGTGTCACCTGCAACATATATATAGAATAAAAAAAAGAATTGAAAGAAATAACGTAATCATTCCGTAAAATGCAACTCTTTTCTTTAGGAGTATTAATCAAAACACAACCTAGCCTTTATGTTCGGATTCATTGCTTAAACTTAGCCTGACAAAATATTTAATATTGTTTGAAGATCAAAGAATCGCGCATAGCTTCAGGGTCGAACCTTTAGCCACCAAACAAACTACAAGCTGTATCCAGTTCAGTGAATTGTATTAACTTCTTAAAATAATCAACACTAGCTAGATATAATGAAAACAATATCATCACAATTTGAAAGTTTAGGAGTTAAGCTTTTACCTTGAAGTTGTTCAGCAAGCAAAAAGTGATCATACCAAGGTTCTAAAAAATACGGACTTCAATGTCATAGTTCCCGTATTCCTGTTGCTCTCTCTGGATCCGTCTTGCTGAAGCCACAGCAGAACGGCTATATTTGTCCACCTCAATTAGTTCGAGTGTTGGGATTTCTCCAATGCTGCCAGGAATTTCCTTCAGTGAATGGCATTGCCGGATAACCAGGTGCCGAAGTCTAGGGAAGTTGGTCTCATCAGCCCGCCAATGCACAAGAGTGAAATTTTCAAGCAGCAGAAACCGTAGTGAGCAAAATACTTCTTCTGTTACCTCCCAATCTTGTTCGTTTTCTGGCCGAGTCTCCTGGCCTTGGAAGGGACATCTGCGTATTTTGAGCACTTCAAGATTGGGCAGCGCAGCAGCAACCTTCATGACTCTCCAAGGTATTATACATCTTTTCAAAGTTAACTTTCTAAGACAAGGAGGGAATATGAACTCAGGGACAAATTTGGTGGGCAGCAGTTGGTCACGCCAGCATTTTAAAGTTTCAAGTTTATGCAGATTGGAAAGATCAACGACACCAGATGGTGATCGATAAATTTTGACACACAAGTTCTTTATGTTAGGAATAGACTGAAGGAAATTTTTCTCACGTAAATCATATAATTTCATAATAGAGATTGTTTGCAGCTTTTCCTGAACCAAATCTTTCCTGTAGTAATAATCTATAATCATAGTTGTCTCCTTGAACTTGATATGTCTTAACTCTGACATCTCCCATATTTCAGTTGGCACATAAATGTCACTTAAACATGACTGAACAATTAAGGTTTGCAGATTCCACAATCGGGATATTGCAGAAGGAAAATATTTTGAATTGCAGTAGAAAGCCAAGAAACGTAAGTTGACTAATTGTAATATTTCTGCTGGGAACTGATGGAATTCTACGTCAAAAACATCCAACACATGCAGCAATCTCAACTCAGAAAACACAGGGGACAGAATCCCATTCCCACGTGATGCACGACCATTGCATAGAAAGGAACGGGCAAGTGACATAAATTCTTTTGCAGCATAAATATCTCGAATGTGATATGAAGGATGCACACTCACACGGCGCAAGCTAGAGGATAAATCTTTCTGGACACGATGAACTCTCCGGTTAATGACATTTAGAAACTTCACCTGATCAGCTTTCTTAATGCATAGATCCCTCAAAAGATCATGGATGCTATAGCACTTTGGTTTTCCATTAGACTTTTTCTGTGTAACCACAATTAGATTTCTGTCCACAAGAGCCTTTAAGTAATCCTCTGCCTCCTCCTCAAGGCTCTTGTCATCTCTATTTGATTTTAAGAACCCCTCAGCTACCCATAATCTTATGAGTTTGGAGGCCCGGATCTCATAATCTTCCGGGAAAGCTGCCATATAGAGGAAACATGGTTTCAAATGATTTGGCAAGTAATTATAGCTCAAAGACAATAAATTATAGACTTGCTCGGGCTTTTCAGCAACAGCTCCTCTTATGTCGTATGCAACATGCTCCCAAGAATCTCTTGTTCTCTTTGCCCTGGAAAGGAGTCCACCAATCACATGAATTGCAAGAGGAAGCCCTCTGCAACTGCTTGCAATGTGTCGTCCAATCCTTTCTAATTCAGCAGGGCAATTCTTTTTTCCAAACACCGTTTGTTGAAGTAGATTCCAACTTTTAGGCTCGTCCAGAAGGCGCATATGATGCTGTGGATTTGATGAATCCACATACTTAGCCACATTGGATTCCCTAGTGGTTAGGATGATTTGACTTCCCTCATTTTCTCTTGGAAAGAACATATTTATTTTGTCCCAAGCATGGGTACTCCATATATCATCTAATACAATTAGATATCTTCTACCAAATAAACTTTTGTGTAATATAAGTCCCAAATCATAATATTTCTCCTGAAGCAGTTCATCAGTATGCTTTCCAATTATGCAACGAAGAAGGCCTAATAGGATTGCTTCCTCATTATAGTTTTGTGATACCGTGATCCATGCAAGAGTGTCAAAGTGTGAAACAACATGCTGATCATTATAAAGATTTAGGGCGAGGAATGTCTTACCAATACCCCCCATGCCAACAATTGGGATGATCTCGAGTTTCCTCTGATCTCCAGTCAGCCGATCCTTCAAGTGAAGTATATCTTCATCGAGCCCTACCACGATGTTCTTGGAGGTCGGATGATGAGTGAGTGAAACACAACCAGTCAATGAAGAAGCAACGTCCCTGGAGCTTGAATCAGGTGTGAATGAAACACCACCAGGCAATGAAGTATTCGCCATCTGAGTCTCATCCATGATATTCTTCATTTTGTCCATTGCAGAATCAAGTTTTCGGATTACTTGCTGCAAATCTGGTGGGGAGATGGTAAAGCTCTTGCCTCCAGGCTCGGACAGCATTTGATCCACCATGTGGCATTCAATGATGTCCTCAGCTTCGTGTGCTGCATCTCTGATTTGACTCTCCAAACTTTCTATTCTTCGGCCTTTTGCTAGTGGAGAAGCTTCAAGAATCTGCTTCAAAGAAGAAGCTTTTTCCCGGAGGGATTCAATATGTGGCCCCTTATGATCCAGAACATTCCAGCGCTGTTGATCAGGTTGTAGGATTTGCTCAAGAATCCTTACAAGGGACTCTAGATTGTAAGCCATATTTTGATGAATGGTATAGAAGTTAAATGCAATTTACAGAAGTTAGTAACAATGGAAGGCTTTCTATATACATGAAAAGAAAGACTTGTTGATGGAGGGCTGCTATAAAATATTATACAAAGATTAAAAAGTATGGAGTGTTAGTTGGCTACAATTATTCCTAGCAGCCATCATATGTGGAATAAATACGAATGGTGGTTAAATGTGAATATGCCCCAATGGAATCTCAAATGAGCTGAAAATTTGCATACTGCATTTTTTAAAAGCATTAGTTTGGGGGTGTCATTTCTTGCTGCAGTTAATGTAATGCTAGAACAACGTACATGTTACTGGTAGGCACACGAATTTTGTCAAAAAAACATGCAAGTGCATGCGTAAGCATAACCATAATATATATGATCTTTATGTATCCTACACTTGAGTTTTTTGGAAGTATTAATATTTCAAGAATTCAGATATGCATGGGAAGAGTCCACTTTCAGAAGCAAAAGTTAATAATGAAATTAATATAGACTTCCAATCTTTTTACGGAGACTGATCATAGTTTAAATTATAGTCAAATTCTTTGACATTAGGTGAGATTATAACAATCATCCCTTAAACCTTTTCAGATTATAAAAATCACCCTGAGATCCTTACGGCGATAAAAATCTAACAGAAGTTGATCTTTTCTCACTGTCAGAAACAGAAAACTTGGGAGTCAAATGCATTATATAGACGTTTGTAACAATGGACAGCTTATTATTATATTACATTATTATATATATAAAAAAAGACTTGTTGATGGACGACATATTTTATACACACACACACACATATAACATATCTAAAGACTTGTTAATGGACGACAGCTATAAAAAATCGTATAAAGATAAAAAAAAATATTGAGTGTGATTATTATTAATTTTTTTTTTTCTTGTGTGTTATTTACACAAAATAAATTAATAGTTAATATGCATAAACTAAAACTGGCACTGTATAACTATCAATTTAAAAATTTTAGCAACTTATATCGAATTAATTAAATTCATTGATTTCTAGGTGCAATAAATGATCACAGGATTTCTAATAATGTCATTAAAATTAATTGTTGGGTTTTCTAGAGTAATAATTTGGTGGAGTGAACTCTTTTACTGCAAAGTATGTATTTAATGATTTTCTGATTTATAAAACATCATTTCAGCAGATTTTAGGAATCTTTTCAAAATTATATATTTGAAAGATAATAAAGAAAATCACGATTTTGAAATTAAAATTATGTTACTATGAATTGTAAATTTGAAGAACGAAAAGGAGGTGAAAATTTGTTATGAAAATTTTAAATGTGATTGTAAATTCCCTTTTTTAAGATTCATGAAATTTAATTAAAAATGAGAGTGAGATATATTTTCCATTAAATAAACCATAAGATTTTTTCTAAGAATGTAATAATTCAAAAATATTGGCGCAATAAATGATGCATTTTTATAGCTATTTGCTCAAATTAAATCAAACCCACATAACCGAGAACTTTTTCTAAAAATTAAAGACCTCATTCTGCGAGATATACATAATAGCAAAAAATAAAAAATAACCACAGAAAAACATATAAAAACATGCAAAAATAATAATTTGTGAAAAAATCGTGAAAAAATGAAAGAGAAGAAAAAATATCGAGCTGTTATTGTGCCACATCCCGAATAAAATATGCAACTGATAATTGAAGAAGATATAAAATGGGCAGCCAAAGCTATTTTAGATTTAAGCATGCCTATCTCGATTTTTTTGGCTAACATCAAACGTAATATTTACTGCCTCCACCATTTCATAATAGAGGTGCATAGTTTGAGTCTCGTCGCGTATGAGTGTTTATCTACCGTATGTTAATTATTTGTCTACCGAATGGTAGTTCAGATATTTGGATTATTATTTAATTTATATATTTGATCTCTAAAACGTCTTCATGTTATGAATTGATATATGATTAAATGCAATTGCTTCTTATAAAAAAAAATACGTGAATAATTTACCGATGTGGTATTAAATTAAAATTTTTAGGCAGAACGCCAGTTAAGATGGCTTGCAACTTGGGCCTTCGAGTGCCGTTCATATTTGCACTATTGTAACCCAACGTCATTTGTTGGGCCGATAGGCCCATCTGAGTCCTTAAAAGCCTAGACTGAGTATGAACGTGCTGAAATTAATGGACCAATTGTTGGTGAACACAAGCATTTTTAAAATTGGATTTTTGGGCTCTCACAAAAAGGAAAAAAAAAGGAAGAGTTTTATTTTTTTTGGCATTTTTTAAGTAAATGTTTTATTTAAATTTGATTGTTTTAAATAATAACTAAATTTCTTATCGAGTATAACTTGTGAAGAAATATTATACTAAATGGTTAAAAATTTTATTCTTATTACTTTGTGTTCTTTATATTATATGTATTAATATGTATGTTTTATTAATATAAAATATATTTGTGAAATTATACCAGTTGAACCAGTTGCACCTGTAATCAATAGAGCTATTGATTTTATCTTCGATCTGATTTTCAAGACATTGATGGCATTTCATTTTGTGTATAAATATAGCATTTTTGTCGACAGAGTTGAAGTCTTGAAGACCTTAAATAGTTCGATTGTTGCTTGAAATATATAATTGAACTCTACCCAGTAGTTTGATTACACCTTCAAAGTAGTTTGCTTGGACTTCAAGTACCTACAGTTCGACTCCAACTTGTACTTCAATTGCACCACCTTAAATAGTTCAATTGTACATTGGATTTCTACTATGTTATTTGGGTCACTATTTGACGATAAATTTGTTTATTGCACAATTTTTATTTATAAATACGGAACTTTTTTTTTCAATGAATTTATAAAAATATGTTTTTTCGTGTGTAGAATTAAAGATATAATCAAATGGATAAACGTCATTTGTTCTATTTTTGGAATTTTGACGTGCTATAATATAAGCATGTTTTCATTCATTTTTATAGTTAGAATTTTTTATTATTATTTCTTTTTCAGGGAATAGATCCCATTATTTTGAGTACTTCCCATGGGACTCCAATCCACGTTTAATCTGTTTGCAATATGTAGCACAATATATGTTTGTTTTTCAAGTTGCTTTTGCTCAAATTATAAGCCGGAGCTTACTGAGCCCGAAGAGATACATCTAGATCTTTTATTTTGAATAAGTTGCTAACTAAGAAAATTAATTTGTCCTTCGTGGGCATAAAAGTCATAGTTTGCCTAACTTAATATTTTTTTTATTTTTTTTTTAATGCTAGAGTGAAAGGACTTTTTGGGTAGGGAGAGAGACTGGATCCAGAAAATATGGTGGGCGTTGCAAGAATCTGTACTAGACATATGTGGAAATAAAATATGTTATACTAAAGTTTTTTTTGTGTAAAATATTAATGTGGCTTTTTATACATAGGAAAATAGGCTTTGCTTTCTGATTATATTCTTCATCATTAGGTGCTGGGCAAAGTGATATTTATTTATATTTTTGGTGTGGGAAATCAACTACCCTTTTGAAGCATCTATGTGGGGGGTCTAAAGTAAGAATCTCTCCAAACAAGTAATTAATTAAGCAAAAGAAATCCCTCTCAATGGTGTATCAATGAAAATTTTTGGAATACATACAAAAATTAAAGATATTAATATAAATAAACACAACATATATATATATGTATGTATACATAAGTGATTGTAGGCATTTAGCATATCTAATTAAGTATCTAAAAGTTCTCCTTAGATTGAGTGTAAATGATAGGATTAGAAAATAAAGATGATCCATAAAAATTGCAACTACAACAAGATATTCCCTTTATTAAAAAAGAAATTCATGATAAATTTAATCAAATCAACCGCAAGCATAGTCTTATGATAGAATTTATTCCATAAAAAATATATTAGTATATGTCTTGTCCCCAATTAGTTTATGACGGAATTTAAGTCCATTGCATAACTAACATTGGTGATGAAATTTTTCATTACCAACTAAAAAATTATAAAGAAATTTATCATACGTTTGTCATAAAAGCCCTCATTAATGCTATTTTGCTCCTTTTTTAATCGGCTTATAATTTATTACAAGTGTATAACAGATATCATCTATACATATGAGATGAGAATTTCTCTGTCAGAGATTTTTGTTTGTGAAGTATTGTTTTCTTGTAGTGTGCATGCAAGTTATGTTAAATGCATTTTCTATTATCAAAATGATTCCCAATATCTTTCTTCCACTTTCAAGCAATTACAGACTTTTGTTCTCTCTTCTGTCCTACCAATATTCTTGGTAAGTTTTTGTATTCATTAGCTCGATGCACCATGAAATACAGACGTACACTACACACTTTAACTATTAGTTATGCAACTCAAAATTTAATTTAAGCTTTCAATCAGCACTATACAGGTCGAATACGCACAACAACTAGTATTCGTCTCTACAACAATAAAAGCAACCATGATCATTTATTTCAAAACAGTTTTTTATCTCATATTTAATGTCGTTGAATATATGTCAAGTATACATAGTAAATATTTTATTACAAAAATATTTGGTCATAAGTGTAACACACCAAACACAAAACTTAGATTATCTATATATTCTAAGTCCACTTTAATTTTATTTTATTAAGGGTGCACGCCAAATGTTGCATCCATATAAAACCCTATTATTCATAAGGAAATCTTTATATATGTGGCATTTATCTACATAATGAAATAGCCGATATTGAAATATGTATTGTATAGAATCGAACATCGCCTAACTGCTTAGCATGTATCCCTGAGATGGAATTAAGACATGAGACACTAATTGCAAAAGAGGGTATATCCAAAATGCAAATATATAAGTGTGACATATATGTGCTTCAGCATTTAAATCCCAATCCAAACTTGAAATCAATAATGCAAGACCACAAGTACAACATTCACATAACTTAACATCAAAACAACACTTTTAGACACCCTTCTATATTACACAAAACCCCTCCTAGATATCTTTCAAACTCTTATTTCATCTTCACAACATCATAACACACCAAACAAACCCTTTTCACCGAAAAAACAAAAAAAGAACAAACCAAACCAAAACAAACAACACACATAACATACTCAAGACAACCTAATTGTACATTAATACTACTACTAAACATTCTTGACTTTGAACGTGTTCCGATTCTTGACAAGAATATCGTACATATGCATAGATCTAAACTTGTTGAAATCCTTAGGAAGTGAAATAAGATGAATTGTTGATCTGTTGTGGAACTGAATAAGGTCAGGATCATTATAGCACCTCTCCCACCCTAGAGAAGAAAGTTTCTTCTCAAGGGCAGAATATGATGTGATCACCTCATTTGAAGGTACATAGACCAACATTTTTTTCCCAGCTGGGGAGTCCCCCGCGGGATTATCCACAAGCCTAACGACACCGTTTTTGAACACCCAAACACCAGACATTTTGTGGGTTTTTTTGTTTTTCTTTTCTTAGGTTTTTAGAGCTTTGGGATGAGAATAAGGATGAATATGGAGAGGTATATATAGTGGTAGAATTTGTCCCTTTTCTTATCTTATTTATTATTTTTCAGAAAAAAAAAATGGAAACCTAAAAAAAAAAAGAAAAGAAAAGAAAAGAAAACTAGGTAGCTGTTGTGGAAAAGTTGCTACAGAGTTGAGATTTCACAGCTAGAGCAACAATTTAGCTACAAATTGTATGTAATGAAACAACAAAATTACTAGCTATAGTCAATATTGTACCTATGGATTAGTTAGGAGAGTATCGATTGCGGTTATTTTTGAAGCAGTTATTGTTGTAGCTAACTCTTAGCTATATATAATTGACCATATATATTAATTCTGTTATTTTGAGAATTTACACTTATTAAGGAAAATTTGTAGCTAATTTTTAGCCCTAGCTACAGAATTGATTTTGTAGTAATTTTGTCATAGCAAATGCCTAATATACATACATACATACATATATATATATATATATTTATAGTGAAATATAGAGTCTAAAAGCCATATATAAGTAGGGAAAATGGTGGATATTTTCTTAAGCTATATATATATATATATAGATATGGCATTAGGTTGTTCCTTTACCATTGAAATTTAGAACCAGGTTCTTTCTTTTAAAATTAAAAAAGGAAGTAGCTTTTTATCACATTGTGAGCATAAGTATTTTATTTGGACATTGTACCTGTTTGCTCTAGTGAATAAAGTTTACATAATTTTGATATACTTGATTAATGTATTTTTCTTCTTAATGGGTTCTCAAGAACCTCTTCACTTAATATTCTTTATGAATGAGTAATGTATAGTATTGAACAGCTTTTTGGAATGGATCTATATATTCCAACTAACTCTGTATTATTATCTAAATCTCCTTAGAGATTGTGCTTTGAGCAAAGAACTATATATATATCATTACTAGAAACTAACTCATTAATTAATTCACTAATGAAAAACTCTATCACACATTTGATGATATATATATCTGCTATACTAATATGGTTCTGTGAAGAATTTTATTCCGTCACAAATCCATTAAGTATATGGTTTTTCACTAATGAATTCTATTATAGGATTGAAGTTCGTCAAAGCTAACTTTTGTTGTGGAATGTCCTTCACACAAACCAAAAATTTTTGGTAAAATAAATTCATGAAAAATTCATCACAAGGCCATCAATAATATATGTTTTCTACTTTTTTCTAAGTTAGTCCATTACTATTCCCTTAAAAACCCAATGTTATAGGTGTTGTTTATACTGTAGTGTAATCCTATCCGTCATAAATTGTTTAAGTTAATTTCTTGCTGCACATTTCCTTCAGGAGAGAACCCCATCTCACTTTTGTGTATATTGTAGGAATTATTATAACTGATCAATATTAAAGAAATAAATATTAATTGCAGAGAGAAGAAAAAAAATTGGGGAAAAAAGTTTCATGCAAATGGAAAACTTTCATGCATGGGATGAGTGTGACAAAAGCTATAAGTAGTCAAAATCAAACTCTGAGGGACAAATAATGGGGAACTCTATTGCCCCATACTCTATGGATAGGATAAGAAAGGAAAATACCACAAAAACAAAAAAAAAAAAATGTACAATTTCTGCATGAATATCACTATTTTGTCCTTAATCAGTTATTATTGTTATTATATGAAGTCAACTCTATTTTTATTTTTCTCTGTATAAAACTGATCACTGAGAAGGAGAGTGAAATGTCACACAAGCCCATCCAAGAAAGGAGTGGGCTAATTTGAAATGTTCTTTTTTTTTTTTTTTTGACCTTTTTTGAAAAAGCCCCTTATCTTTATAAGTCAATTCTCAGATTTTTGTACAGCTTTTATGAACATGTTTTTGGTTTTTATTTTAAAAAATAAAAATCCAGGGGAAAAAAAAAACAAAGAAAGAAAAAGAAAAGGAAAAGGAAGGAGCCTTGGATTCTCCTATGGGTTCTGGCTCAAAATCTTACAAGAATATGGATGATAAGATTGTATAGCCAAGACAGTATTTTCCCTTAAGTTAGTTGGCTTCTTCCCTTCGAATTAAGGACAAGGTTTCTATTCTTGCTGACAAGAAAATCTAGTTCACTTGAATAGGAAACTACCCTTATTTAAATAAGAGAATTTCTAGAGTGATTAAAGCATAGAAATGAATTACAAGTTCATCACAAATGCAATTATTCATACATATTTTGTTCATTTTTTAAATTCGTTAAAGATTCGTCATAAATCAGTTACATATGTCATTTGCTTTCAATAAAATATTACTCGTCATAAATATTCCATTAGTGAAATGGTGTTTTTCTTTTAGTGGGGTTTGTGTGTCTATATATACATATATATATATATTATGCTTCTTGAAAATTATTGGTACCAATATAATTGATCCACCTGGCATCACACATGCTCATGTTTGTGCGTGAGGTCTCTCATACGGTTTTTTTCAATCCCATTCCCCCTAAAGTGATCCCAAAGCCTTTCCTTTTCAATTATGAGGCTTCCAGGCGCACCAAACGGACAGCAAGCACTGATAACAACCTAAAATTCATCATATTAATGTATTAATGTTCATCTCATATATATGACAAAAAGATTATACATACTTTGGTCTCATGTTACAAGAGTTGATATACTGAAACAATTAATTTATAAATTGTTATGTCTTATGTTCATCATTTGAGACGCCTATTGATTAGAACAAAAATTCAAATGGGTGATAACAGGACAATACTTCAGCACACTGTTGTTTTCCTTCCGGTGACAATTTAAGCATTGTCACACATATTTATTCTTCAATCTCACGATGAACGATATGAGAGATTTAATGGGACTTGCAAAGAGATCCTCAAGAAACACGAAGTTCAATTTCCACTGCATTCTACATAATTTACAAAACCATGAGGCAAAATTAACAACCCTTTGTACATTCACACTAGATGCCTCACATGAAAAACATTAACAATCACTCCCTAAAACTATATAAAGAACTTAAAATCAACTGTGTGAGAGAGAAAGAGAGAGAGAGAGATACAAAGAGAGAGAGAGAGAGAGAAGAAACAAAAACAAAAATAAAAACAACACAACAACACCCTTCAAGTACCATAGAAGTAGACAATAACTAAATATCTCTCACTTCGAATTCGTTGCGATTCTTGACAACGATATCATACATATGAATAGACTTGAACTTTGAGAATTCTTTAGGGAGAGAAATGAGGTGAATTGTGGACCTTTTATGGAACTGCAAAAGTTCAGGGTCATCATAGTACCTTTCCCAACCAAGAGACAACAATTTTCTCTCCAAAACTGCATATGATGTAATGACTTCATCGGTAGGCAAGTGGACTAGTTGTTTCCGGCGGGGACAGTCGCCCCCGGGGTTTTCAACTAGTCGAAGGACGCCGTTCTTGAACACCCACACACCAGACATATTGTACTTTTGTTGAATTTCAAGGAGAGAATCTGAAAGGTTTTGTAAATTCTTGTTTTGGTCCTTTCGGGTTGTGGAGTACAAAGCATGCGGTGCATGAATTTATATAGAAGAGGGTTTTGGATGCTTTGTGATGATGATATTAATATGTAAATAGTTGTACTAAGACATGTTTGGGTGGCATATGGGGTGGCTAAGTGAGGTTCTCAAGTAGTATGGGCTAGGGCATATTCAAAGATATGGTATGGGCCCCACGTGTTAAGATTTTATTTGATTTAACCTAAAATGCAATTTAATCAAACTGAAATAAGAAAATTATACATTTGTTAACATCATTTGTAAATAATATCAATAACACACATGAAACACCGGACTCTGAGTTGGCGATTCGTGGCTCTATCATGTCAAAGCCCAATCGATTGGACTAAGAATGCAGTTTAATTAGTCGAATTCAAGTAAGACAAATCATACATTTGCTAGGTGAATCGTAACTAATAAGATACGTGTAATCATGATTGTCTTTGATTAGTATATTTGAACACTCAAGATACGTGATCATGTCTACTTTACTTTTTAAGAAACTAAGCATAAGCATAAGTCTCATAAATAAACTCGTTTTTTTAGCTTTAGTAACCTTATTTCCGAGAAGAAACAATGTGATCGGATTGCGAAGAATCAAACTCCTTTATCCGATTCTACAAAACCCCACCCATATGGGGGAATCTTTGTGAAATACTTAAAATCCTCATCAGACTTTTCTAGAGGAAAAAGGCGAAGGGGAAAATGACCTCAATTATTACATGGCAAGAATTGTAGTTCAAAGTGGCACCAATATAACCCAGGATTTTGGTCAAGAAATAACATGAATGGATTTGTCTCGGGTTGCCATCAGAAAATCCCACATGAAAATATTAACTCTTGGTCATAGTATATTTGGTCAAGTGATTGTCACATGAGGCACATGGGTACTTAGGAAAAATTTGTGAAAAGGGGGGAAAATTTTTTTTTTTAAATTTTTTTTCAAGGTTCAAGAATTTGGGGGGCATGGGTCTTTGGACCAGAAAGAAAGGGATTCTTGATTCCGATTGTGAGACTATGTTATTTAGCTTTATGGTAGGAATTGACCGAAACTTGCACGATACAAACTATTCATCCACCCTACCCCACCCAATCGGCACCCACCTCACCTTTTCGTAGCTCTTTCATCCTTCTTTTCTTCACAAATTCAGTGTAACAAAAGTGAGGCTAATTACATACTATTTATTTAGTATGACAAAATACGCAATTTTTTCTCGTTGTGATTTCTGATCAAATAAAATTTTGGATATTGAAAATTGAAAAATAGAATCTTGTTTTTCAAGAGCTCGATCCATCACTCCAACTACTCATTTAAGACTTGAATCTGTGTCAAATCTATGTACATGATGTATCATAAACCACATTCAGCACCAAATTGCCCTATTTGAGCCATAGGCAAGATAAAAGAACAATAACTATGATAAAAATAATGTTGAAGATAATGATATATTCATATTCAGCCAAATTAAAGAATGGATAATCAAATGAAAAGGGCTTTTAAGGTCATCATTTAAATGATATCACTATAACAAAAGTTGACTCTTGTCGCACAATCTACTGTGGTACATAGAGTGTTGTGTCGCTATTAGCTCAAAGAGACGCAAGGTTTACTCAACGAAGTTTGGCATAAATTGAAAAATCTTTTTGTAATTATTTTCTTAACAAATTTAAGTTTAACAAAGGCTATTTCACGACTTTTTCATCTAGTGACACAAACAGGTATTGTCACATGTTAAGCATCACAATGATAGAATTGTTGTGACGTTGAAAACATAACTTTTTTGTAGTGTATATTAATCAACAGAAAATGGATCATCTAGGATTGATTTGTAACGGTCAAAACATTAATCTGTTTTCTTAGAAGTGAGGACTCAAACGTTTTCAAAAACACGAGTCCATGAGCATTTGTATGATTGCTTATTAATGTGCTTAGTCTATTTCGTGTGTTACCTAGTTTATCAATGAGCAAGCATAAGATATTCGCAACAGTTTACATCGTGATCTTGTAATTTTTAATTTAAGCTAAAGATCACACAATACACCTGTTCTATATAACGTATTGAATAAAACTTCATCGTCACATAACAATGGTTTGATCAAACCTCATTGATACTTGAGGCTAGAATAATTAAGGGGTCCCTTTTCATTATTTTTTACTTAGTTCTTGGAAATTGTGGTTGAAGCATACTTAAATTTCAACCCTATATATGCATACAGTCAACAATTTCTGCAATTTAATCACCAGCCACTAAGTGGTGTTTGGTTTGGCAAAAATAAATAAATAAATAAAAAAGCAACAAACAAAGTTTGAAATAAGTCATAAAAGTAAATTGGGTAGCTATGCTATTAGATTCCTAGCTTTTTATTACATTATTCCATAAAAATAGACTCTTCTTTGTTGTAGGGCTTTATGACATACAATACTCAACAATTGTTCTGCTTGTCCCTCGTGAAGCAATGGTCCTATGACCCAAACTAACCCGACCAACCCCAAACACTGCCCTTGTCAACCTAAAAGGATTTGAGTATGGACCACATTTCTATCAATTTATCCGAATCCCATTTCCAATATATATCCATCACCCTATTTATACATTTTTCTCATCATATTTATATGTGTAATAATAATAAAAGTCCATGTCTTGCGAAATAGAAAGTTCTTGAATCAACATGTATTTGAAATTTAGTTGTAATGTTGGACCGTGTAAACATGCATTTATGTACGTCACATAAAGATTCCAAAAATTCTTAATATAATCTTACCATGATCACAAAGCATTAGACAGTATATATACAAATAATGTAATTCATTAGCAGGCTCATAGATCACGGTTTGTATTATGATCTATTAATCTTAGACGGAGTTGTGACACATTAGTACCCTTGATTTAATTGATTATATCATGTATCCTTTGTGAATATATAAAGGGTTTTAATTATGATCATTAATAATTAGTTACTTCTCACAAAATTCGAAATTGTTGCATATATGTATGAAAAGAATATTAAGAATCGTTTTGGATGAAAAATGTTTGAAAATAGGCCGTGTGTGAAGCTGGCATGAGCACAAAAGTATATTATTCTATAATGTCTCATGGCCACGTGGGAGATTCTTGATTCTATATATGCTACTTTGTCGTATGCCACGTCAGCTTTGGTATGTCTCTTTCATGCTTCTTGCTTTCTCCACATAATAAAGATTAATTTTTTCCCCCTTTTTTTGATAAAAATAATGGATAAAAAAGAAATGGTTTAAATAACCCTTTAAAACTTTATCCAAACATGCTTTATTGTAATGTTAGATCACAGAAGGAAATTATGTGTGAAGGAGATAATAGGGGAAGCAAGAAGTAGTAAGTATCTAATTTATGAGCAAAAAATTCCACAAACCCATGTGAATATGAACCCTTCATGAAAAACCAAAAGCATATAATTAAGCTCCATATTTTGATTTACCTAAAGTTATAAGCCCCATTTTTGGGAGAAAATCTTTTATATGTCTTAATCAAATTAAATGGAGAAAGTCACAAATTATGAATGGTGCATGTTAGAACATGGGTCATGGATTAGATTCGTTCAAAAGGGCTAATTAATTCGACCTAATTAAAATTTCAGAAGTGGTTATTATTTTGAATTAGGGAATAACTCCTCACTAAGAGGGTGTTTGGCTAAGCTTATTTAAAACATCTTATAAGCTCCTACATCTTATAAGATGTTTTTAGAGCTTATAAGATGTTGGATCTTATTTTAAAAATAAGTTGTTAAAGTGTTTGGATAAAATAAGACATTTTAGCTTATAAGATGTTAGTAATGGTAATAATGTAATTAAAATGGTAAAGTGGATGTTAAGATCTTACAAATAAGTTGGGAGTTCCTTACTTTTCTAAAAAGAGCTTATAAGCTCCTAACATCTTATTTTGAGAGCTAATAAGATCTTTTTTAAAAAATTTAACCAAACACACCTTAACATCTTATAAGCTCTTAAACATCTTATATGATGTTTTGAAGAGCTTATAAGCTCACCCAAACACCCTCTAAATATAATCCCCATAATAGTGGGGAGGATAACTCTGACTGCGAGAGTAAAGTGGGATTTGAGAATTTTCTTTATAAATTGCAGAATTCATTCTCTTTTCTAGAATTTTTCGACTCTCCCATTGTGATTATGTTTTCTCTTTTAAAAATGTACAAAGAGAATTAATGTGACTAAGAAGTCAATTTCTATTAATAATTAGGTTATAAAACATTATTTCTTTTAATTGTTGATTTAATTTAGACCAAAAGCAATCAAAGGTCAGTAATTCGAGTCATTGCAATATGAAAAAGGTAAGTTTTCCTAATTAAATTCAGAAGACTATTTATTGTTTGTTATAGGCTGATATTATTTTGTTGCTTCCTTTAGCGCATGGAGGCATTTGTTTGGGTCGAAGAAGAGATTAGAAAATATATATGTGTGTGTGTGTGCTCATCTACTTATAATATATATATATGTATATATAACGCTAATAATTATATAACACTAAAAAGTAAATTATACTTGAAACTCGTATTCTAAGTTTCTGTAGAAAAAAATTGATTTTTTACATGCCGATTAATTTAGAAAATTAGTTGAGAAAGAAAAGACGTTTGTGTTACCAAAGGAAATGAAGAAAACATATTCTTGACTTTACTTTTCTTTTGAGAACATTCGTTGGGTTTTAATTTGGAAAGAGAATTGGTTAAGCAAAAAATCCCAACTCATGATTCTTTTTCTAAGTATATATTATGAATGGACATTTAATTTTTGTGTAATGATTCTAAAGGTTAATAGCCATGAGCATCCATTGAAGATGCTTAAAATAGACAATTCTTTCACACGTGTCTATTTTAGTTAAATCTTAAAAAATTGATCGACATTCATTTTTTGCTAAAGAATACTTTTTTGTTTTCTACTTTTTCGCATAGATTTTCTATCATTGTTTTCAATAGCATAAACATGACATTCTCCACCACGATCATTCTTCGTGAAGAAAGGAAATCATAACATATAAATAATGGCCCACAAACCTTTGTCGTTTCTGTTAACATTTTTTTACTTCTAGGAGAAGCGATTACAACATTCAACCAAAATATCAATAACAATCAAATATAAGTAAAATAACACTAAAAAAAAAAAAAAAGAGTCTTAACAGTGTATTATATAATATAAAAATCTTCAAACTTACAATATTATAGAGAAACAACCCAACATAATGGTTGGAATCAAACTCCTGATCTTTAGGATCATGGAATCTTTATCTTACTATTTAACAAAACTATATCTGCTAGCAACATTTTTTAACTAATCGAATGGAATTTCTCTACCAAAGTAGGATTAATTAAAGACCATCTTTTCATTATAATGAGAAATAAAATCTTCAAGTTAATTTTAATATTAAGGACCCTTATATATGGGCACATGAATCTATTCCCCAACACTAGAAAGAAATGCAGCTTAAAACCTAATTGGAATGCGAAAAGTGGGCACTTTCTAAGTGTATTATTTTGTGCAGTGATTGATTAGAATTTTTCTTCTCAAAACTTTAGAAAAATAAAAAGAAGTTTATCTTGTTTGGCTATAAGTGGAATATTAATCGCAAAAAGGAAATATGATTAATTTTCTATCATAGGTTTATGCTCTACTTTGGATTAAAAATGATGGGATTAGATAAATTACCATAGAATTTGAGAATAAAGTTATGAATTTAACTTTGGAATGAAGGATTTATTCCATTCAAAAAAAAAATACAAATGAGGAGAATTTTCTTGTAATCATCCCCCTAATCTCGAAGATAATGACTGATGAATGCATCATTTGTATCAACATTATAGATAAGAATTCGAATACGTAAATTTTACTAAGCATAACTTTATTCTTTGTCTTTATGTGGAGTTTAGCATCATCATTCATTTATATATGCTATAATTTCTTACTTTGTTCATAATCTCTTTCTTAATTTTAAAGGACAACGAGAGAAGGGCCAAATATTATGCTAACCATCCCCCGAAAGAGATCAGGATTATATGTAATCAATACATTAATATATCCAAATATCATATTTCAGTACACTAAAAAATCAAATACATTAACTAGCACAAGAAAAATCTTTCAAGCTGTCATACGGTAGAAAAATTCTTCAAACTATCATGTATTCATATGATCGAGAAATCTCCAAACTATCTTGCGATAGGAAAATCCTCTGGCTACTATACGGTAAAAAAAGCTCATGCAAGAACTGAACTGATGGAAAGTGAGCAAAAGCATAGAAAATGAAAATCAAAACTCGGACATCCACAGCGCATCTGGTGTAGTGGTATCATAGTACCCTCCCACGGTACTGACCGGGGTTCGATTCCCCGGATGCGCAACATAACTGATTACTTTATACATTTTTAATTATGGTTTTTCTATATATATTTAATTATTGATGTATATTTTTAGGCTAAAATCATTTTAGACCAATAATCTATGAGATTATCTAAGCGCAATCCACTTAATCGCTTTGCTTAATTGTATTAATTGGAAATGTGAGAATATGTGTCAAAAACTTGGAGGTAGAAGAAAATTGTAAAATGAACTTCTTAAGTTATTGAATTTTAGATTCTTTTAGTTGAAACTATCTTGGACTCTCAACCGAAGACCAAACGATACATTAGTCAAGAGACCAAATTTAAACCCAAAACTAATTGAATTGCGTCTAGGCATGCATAATTCCCTATCTGATGGGCTTTCTTTTTGGACCAATAGTCCAATACAGAAAAGTAAGGCCTATAGCAAGCCCAATAAGTCATGAGGACCATTTTACCCCTGAAGATCTAGCGTACTGACATAATACTCCAAATCCGCACCTCTTTCAGTGAACCGGGGCCTGCACCCCCGACCTACCCGTTGAATGTTAGCCATTAGTTCAGACTTAACAACTATAAATATTCCCAAATCAAATTAGAACAGCAATAGACATTGATAAAAACTCTAGCCTAGTCTTAAAATATCTGTACTCTTTTTGCCTTTCGATTATGAATCAATATCTGCTTTCATTGTTTTCTAGTCACAAATAGATCGATCTGGTTTACCCCAATTGGTGACCCTGATCAGGTCACAATGTTGTATTTATGGATCAAAACAACGAGTCCCAGATCAGCTAAAATAACAATAATTAAGTTCAACAATGAAATAAAGCATTAAGCAACAGAATTCCCATATATCAGTTAATAGAATCCCAGCTAATAACAACAACATAGAAAGTGCAGCATCCATTGAACAAAATGATTGAACAAAATGTTGGTGAACAAGTTCACAGCACTCAAAAATAACCAACAATAGCAAAAAGTAGACTTGCATCAATCAGGAAAATAAAGTTGGATTCGATTGTTGACAACATTCTGAGCAGTTCCTGGTGGAGTTTGATGATCAGGGCAAATTTAGCAGCATATAACAGGTCTCCATCCCACAGTGAATAACGGGTCTCCATCCCACATCGGTTAGAGAGGAGTTCCTGGACCTGTGAATAACGGGTCTCCTTCCTCCTTAATAATCAGTTTTCCAAAGGTAGATTGGACCTGTGATAAAAAGATATCAAGGCAAGACCCTAGCCAAAGATGGAGCCCATGTTTGTGCTGAGGAACCGCACAAGGGTGTGCAAGGGTTGGGCGGGGGAGAATGTAACAAGTCTCCATCCCACGTTGGTTAGCGAGGGGTTCCTAGACCATCTTATATGATGGAATATCTTTCCCCCTTAGTAACCGGTTTTCTAAAGTTGGAATGGGCCTGTGATGGGTGGCTCCAAAAAGACAGTGTAGGTGGCAGAAAGTAATAACAACTCGAAAATAGCCAAAATCTGGACAACAATGACCAGAAATGATGATTCAATGATGTATAGATTTTACTTACCACATCCTTCGTAACTTAAATGAACTTTCCACATATTCAAAGCTCAACTGCAGCATGACACCAAAAGAACACACCTGAGGTTGCACTTATTCTTTTCTTTCAGAACGGTTGTCAGGACAACATTAAAATTCATAACGCAACCAATACAACAACAATCTCTAGCTTCTCGAAGCTTTGTGACTACTACAGAAGAACGCTTAAGCAAAGTTACAGAAACAAAAGCTTTTAAATACACAAAAACTCCTGCTGATCACATGTTAAGAGTACTATTACAAAATAAACGAATCAACTGAGGCTAGAGCATGAGTATCGGAATAGAAAGAAAAGAGGAAGCACCACAATCCATATACCATACCGGTCATCAAGGTTTTAGCCAACCGTGATTCAGAAACAAGAAACTTGGAAAATCAACCATATAACTCGAGGTAAACGAGGTCACAATTTCAAATCTTTAAAGAACATCCATTACGGATTTGCTACACTGCTAAAAACTCAAGGAAACGGAGTGAAGAAACCAGGATCCATAAGTCAAAAAAAGTAATTGATCAGTCGAAAGTGGAACTCATCAAAGCCCCAAAACAATAACTCAAGATTCATCAAATACAATAGATTCGAAAAACAGTTACTCCAAATTCAAAACACACTAGAAGCCTAGCTTTCGCAACTACTGACAATGAAACATATGCTCTCAACTGAAACAACGTAAAATATCTTGGTGAATAGAAACCAGTCCAATGAGATTATAATATCATCACATCCATCGACCAACTCAAGATTACACAACAAGAACGGATAGTTACAACAGATTCAAACACTTAAACCATAATGAACTGTAGAAACATATTATATAAAATTGTAAGCAGTAACGTCCATTGAATTAAGATTACACAACTATAGTTCAAAATTCCAAAAACCACTGATGATTTTTAAGACATATAACCTCACCAACAAAAAACCACCAAAATCCCAACTAGAGCTCATCCTCCATCCTCAAGTACTCCCCAATATCAGCATGTCGATGCACCACAATTCCATTAGGATCCATCTTCCTACAATCCACTGTACTCTTAGCTGCATCCCCGAATCCCAGCGGCACATCAGCCATCGAGAAAACGACCACCCCATCATTCACCTGAATGTTCTCCGTAATCCTACCGACCCCACCTTTCAACACACTGTTCCCATACAAAAAACTCATCTCCGAAGTGGGCTTTAACCAGACTTTATGCTTCGCATTTGCAGCTAAAAGATTCAAGCTCTGGATTGTAAGGTGAAATTTTCCAGCCTTCGTGAATTTACCAATTTGGGTTCCGAGAGAAACAAGTTTCTCGCGCTTGATATTGGTGGCCCTTTTGACAAGGGATTCGGAAACGTAGTACACCCGGTTCTTTTGGAGGCGGAAGCAGTAACGGCCAGGATTTGCATCGGGTCCTTCGTGCGATTGGGATTCTAAAACGATGTTCTTGAGGTTGTTTCCGACGAATTTGTGGAGCTTGTTGAAGACGAGAGTTGTTTCGTTCTCGTCGAGAGGTCTCATGGCTTTCTCTAGGGTTTTGGATTTGGGAATTCCAACCTAGGGTTTTGGCTTTACGGATTCTGTTAATTTTTCTTGATTGGATCGTTATTTGGGCCAGATGTATACAGGAAATAATGGGCCTGCACTTTGGTCCTTTTACATATTTTTTTCCTTCCATTTTCGTCCTTTCATCCTTAAATTTTGAGGTGGAATGCGGAAATGGCATCATCTTCGGGACGGGATCCCCCTTCCAAATAATGTTTCATCTTTATTCTATACCTTTAAATATATGTCATGTGTATTATATTTATTATCAAATATTTTTATAAAAAAATATTTAATACACGTAACATGTATCTAAAGGTATGAAATAGGAGATGGAACACCATTTGGAATAGGAAATCTCGTCCCATCATCTTCCACCTAAAATTTTTTCTATAGAGGGCTCAAGAGTTCAAATCTTACTTACTTGATTCCTTTCTTCATTTGCATGTGGTTCATGATAAAATTATGTTAGCTTCTTAGCCACTGACTTAATGAATTCTCTCTCCTGAATACCTTGAGCCGTTGCACTTACCAGTAACTCATAAGTGGCAAAGGGAACTTCAAGAGTAACTACTGTGAACTGTTTCATGAAATCTTGGAGAGGTTTCCCTTCTTCGTATTTCATGTCAAATAGCGATAAAGGTGTTCTTCGATGCTACTAGCTACTGCTAAATTGGTGTATAAAGTAGGTACTGAACTGTTCGAAACAATGAATAATACTGGGTGGTAGTTGATTAGACCAACGCTCGACCATTCTAGCCAAGGTTGTAAGGAAAAATCGACATTTGATTGCATGAATATTGATGTAGCAATGCAGCATTCTTAAATTTTCCTAAAGGTTTAGAAGGGTTGGTGAGGCCGGTATATTCCAGGATGCTGACCCTTTAAAATTAGTGGATAATGGTTCTGCCATTATTGCATCTTCAAAGGGGACCCCTTGCCAAGGTGTAGACGGTAGGGTTGGCAATAGGGTGGGATAGGGCAAGTGTTTCCCCCTAGCCGCACCCACCTCGTAGAATTTTTTAACCCTCAAAGCCGCCCTGCCCTACCCCACCTTTGTGGGTTCTGAACCGCAGAACCCACACCCACCTCGTCCTAAAAATACAGAACACTATTCCTACCTCTGCTTGCACCTTTTTTTAATTAATAATTAATAAAATATTATTACAAAATCATATAAAATTATTTGAAAATTACATTCTTTCAAAATAAAATATACATAAAAATCAATCAAATTTAAAGTCACCCAATAATAAAATCCATTTATCAATTTAACCAACATAAAAAAAAAAAGAAAAAAGAAAAAAGAAAAATATCATAACATAGTGGTGTTAGCATTTTTGTAGTATTTTATTTTATTTTATATAAAATATATTAACTATTATATATTATAATATATATAATATACAGCGGGGCGGGTTGACTGTAACCCGCAACTGCCCTGCAATAAACAAAAAACCTTGGGGCGGGGCGGGACGGGATGGGACGGGGTGACATTGCCATCTTTAATAGCGGGCTCTCTTATTATCCTTTCTCGCATTTCACAAACTTGATCTTGCAAGGCTTTCATCTCCTGGTCAAACCAAGAATTACTAACCTCATGGTCCATCCCTTTTGTTTATAGAGTTAAGTGGGACCTGTGGATTTCCTGTCCCTGAGAGAATGGGTGCATTTGGCTCAAGAATAGGTACATTTAGCCCGAGATTTGAGGTTGGTAATCGTCGAGGCTGGTAATCGTCTATTGCGTTGGCAAACAAATGGCTATGCTCATTTATGCCGAGTTGCAATAGTAGTTCCGTAGTCTAGATATGTTAGAGGAACTTTCTTGGACGGACCGCACTCCTTCTCTTGCAGTTGCGGGTGAGTTATGATTTTTGGAACTGAACATCTGGTCTTCCATGTCTCTCACGACTTAGACTCACTTTATCTATTTTCCCACGAATGCTGCTAGTGATGTAAACAAAAAATTTGCACCCATTAAAAAAAAAAAAAAAAGGTCGTATTCAAAGAATTTTTCATATTCTTTTCTTATATGAAGCTAAGCTTTTATAGGGCAAACAACATATTTCCGAACTACCACATTGCGAAGCTAATATCACATCTTTGAGTCCTCATTTGCATTTGTTTTTAATGGTCGTGCTGAGCTATTGTGAGTTTTTAAAGCTATTCATTGAGTCTTGGTTGAGCTAGATAACGGGTATGATCCTTGGCCAAGTTTGAGAACACGTGCATCTCTTTCTAGTAATATCTTCAAATCGGACGAGATCTCCTATTCCAAATTGTATTTTATTTTCTATTTCATGCCCTTAAAAACATGCCACGTGTATTAAATGTTTTCTTATAAAAATATTTAGTAATAAATACAATACACATGGCATGTATTGAAAAATATAGAATAGAAGATGAAATACCGTTTGAAATAGAAGATCTAGTCTGTCTTCAAATACTTTACCCAACCAAAAGTAGGTACATTACATTAATGAGTAAAAGCATCCCCAACAAAGTAAAATTTGCTTTCGCCCCAGTGAGATAATGTACAGGAATTAGCATTTGTGTACAGTCAATTTATGTGCATAAAATAATCAATATATTTTTTATATATAAGGCTAGCTTGATATGTGTATTTAGTAATTAAAATATGATTAATATACTCAATATAAATATATATATATATAATTTAATATAAATAGATTAATTAATCGATTATATCTTATTAGGGTCAGTTAATATTAAGGAGCACTTTAGTCATAACTCATAAAAAAATACATCACCAAGATAGCCAGCCATAAATGTCATACCTTATAATACAATATAGATTAATTACGGGAAAGTTACACTTTTGTCCCTGAACTATGTCACTGAATTGCATTTGATCCCCTTATTTCACATTTCATCACATTTACTCCCCCAATTTTTCATTTTTAGTCATTTGGTCCTACCATTAATTTCTCTGTTGGAAGTTAACAAAAACCCAACTTCGATGGGAAAATTACACCAAAATGACACCCAAATGCAGCAAACTTCATATAAATGCCATTTTCATGTATTTTCACCAGTTTTCTTCTTCTCCATTCGATAAATCTTCAGGAATTCAATAAAACACAGTGGTGGGTTGTAACAATCAGGTCTGGCCTCTGGAGGTGAAAATGGATGGAAATGAATG
The DNA here is from genome assembly GCA_014898755.1 of Handroanthus guayacan. NCBI lineage: Eukaryota > Viridiplantae > Streptophyta > Magnoliopsida > Lamiales > Bignoniaceae > Handroanthus > Handroanthus guayacan. Next base: position 859,188 of record JACFYI010001910.1, read on the forward strand.
CGGGGTTGCCTAGTAGCATGCAGAAAAGAGCTAAAAATTTGGTGGAGGGAAGGGGAAAAGAGATCCATTTTTTGGAAGCTTCTTCTTAGTTTCTGTCAATGGAAGTTGCAAGGAAACTCAGGTTTGAAATCCCTCCGAAAGCTATGACTTCTTCAACCTTGAATGTACTTGGTTGTTAAAGATTCTGATGTTTTTGTTTTCTTCTTCTCATTTTGGCTTGACTCGATTTTCTTTGCAAAAATTTCAGTTTTAGTCTCTGAACTATGTCAATAAATCACATTTTGTTCCTGAACTTTATACCTCATCACATTTAGTCCCGCAATTTCTCATTTTAATCATTTCTGGTCCTCCCTTAATTCCTCCGTTAAAAGTTAATGGAAGCCAAATTTTTGTAGGAAAGTTGGACCAAATTGACACCCAAATGCACACGACTTCATCCCAATGTCATTTTCATGTTTTCACCTCTTTCTTTCGTGTAGTTTGTTTACATTTAAAAACTACAACATGTAAGAATTAAATGAGATGTAAGATCCACCTTTATATGGCATTGTTTTTACTGAATACCAATGAGGCAGGAATTCCTGGTGAGTAGAGCATTGACGTATCCTTATAGTTTATCTTAAGACTTCATAGTACTTTAAGCTGACGGGCCTTGGCTCGCCAAAGGTTTAGAGGATGGAAAACCAATGCTTCAATTAATTTGTTATGCTTGAAAAGGTAAAAATGACTAAGCAGCAATCCATTTTTCCATTTTCTAAAGGAATATATTTTTTAAAATTAAAATTTATTACCGTAAAGTTGAATTAGTTACACTAATCATATCATTACTCAACTTTTAGGGGAAAAAATACTATTTTGCTAATTCACTGTAATTATTGTGTACATAAGGTATGCTTTACACCAGATATATGAATGCAGAACAAGGAAAAGAAGAAGTAAAGTGATGAAAACACATGAAAATAGTGGAAGAGAAGAAGAAAAGAGGTGAAAACAAATGAAAATGGCATTAAAATAAATTCTTGTGCATCTTGGCGCCAATTTGATCCAATTTTCCCACCAAAATTGGGTTTCCATTAAAGTTAACTGACAAATTAAAGGGAGGGACCAAAAGTGACTAAAAATGAGAAGTTGGGGACTAAATATGATGAGTCGTGAAGTGCAGGGACTGAATATGATTTAGTGATATAGTTTAGGGACTAAAACTAAAATTTTTCCATTTTCTTGTAATAAAATACGGAAGTACCATTGGATACTTTCTTTGTACAGCTAGAAATATATATAATTTCTTGTTGCTATTCCCCATTTGATGCAATTCGTCGTTTTTGTATATTTTTATATCAAGTCCTAGTATATGGAAACAGTTTAAGCTGACAAGTCAAGTGATTAAATATAGTTAAGGGATAATTAACTCCACATCCCTCAGATTTACCATAATTAACAAAGCACTTTATAAAGTTTAAATAATTATTATTACACTTCCCACTGTACAGTTCAGTTAATACATAATTATAATTACACCTCTTGCATGTATGTATATATTATAGTTATCTACCCCTGAACATATGCATATATTACAACCATATCCCTTCATTCAGGAGGTCTACTAGTAGTATTTAAGACTTTTAAAGGGGTGTGATGGTAACTTTCTAAACTTCAGAGGATGTTATGGTAATTATCCAAATTCAAGGAGTATTTTGATAATTATATCAAACTTCAGAAAGTATTTTGGTAATTGTTCAACTTGTTTAGTGGCACCGCTGGGAGTTTGAATGGGAAAGATCGAGATCCCTAAGATATTTTGTAAATTAGTATTTTTCTTTTTCTTTTTCCTTTTTTTTTTTTCTGTCTTTTTCATTGAAATAAATTAGCATAAGGTCTCATCAGCGGCTTTCTAGAACTGAATGACATAAGTGACTACCTCTGCTCGAAAAGCTCCCTGTAATTGACTTCTTTCTGGTTTTGAGCTGAGTCATAAATTATGATTCATGTTAATCTAAAACTATTTCTATGGGCTACAGAAGTAGAGTTAGGCGAGCTAACTTAATAAAATTTACTATATTTTATCTTATAATGAAAATGATGGAAGAGAAGAAAAAGAAAAGGGCTGAAAATAGATGAAAATTTTATTAAGATAAGGTCTGCTACAGTTGGGCTGCAATTTGGTCCAATTTTTTAACTAAAATTGGGCTTCCGTTGACTTCCAACGGAGAAACTAACGGCGGGAACATGAATGATTAAAAATGAAAAGTTGGGGACCAAAAATGGTTTAGTAACATGATTTCGGACTAAAAGTGAAAATTTTCCATTAATTACCTCGACATGCATTGAGGCTTAACCTAATCACAAAAGTACTCATGTAATTTGAAAAATTACAATAACACCTCAATCATAACTTTAGCTGACAGAAAACTGAACACCCCATTAAAATTTAACATATTAATTGAAACCAGTAAATCCCTTTGTCAAATAATCTAATTCTAATGTTACACAGGGCTTGCTATGCTTTCATTAACTCAACTAACAAAAGAAGATTCCATCGGGGGAAAAAAAAAAGAACTAACAAAAGAAGATTTATTGTAATTTTTCTGATCATTGAGATATTTTTATTATTAGGTCAAACCTCAATGGCGTCAAAATTAAGCTTTGGTAAAATCAAAAATTAAAAAAAATGATGTGCCAACAACTTTGGAATTATAAAGTCTGGGAAAAAGAAACTCCATCTAATGTAAATGTCGCAAGTATGGTATATCCCCTTCTCATGTGAGAAAGACACAAAGGATACCAAGAATTATAGACCAAGTCAAAGTCCCCAAACCTAAATGAACTAGTCAAGAGTCACCACACACATCATGCAACCCTAAAATTCCAACTCTTTTTAGGTGTTTGATTTGAAACTTATTAGGTTTTTTTTTTTTTTAAGGAGAAAAAAAATTCTCGATTTATGATACAGGAGTTGACTATTACTTATCTTCAAATTCAATTATTACGAGGTGTTGCTTAAGCAATTTGTATTTTTTTTTTCTTTTTTTCGGGTGTTACATTGTCTATTTAATTACACAAATACATTTTAAATGTATTAAAAATTTTCATAGAAACATATACGATCTTGTATAAAATAAACTTCTATATCAATGGAATAAAATCAAATAATGAAATATTAATTGGAATAGGGGATCAAACTGATTTCTAAGAATGTATCTTAATATTGTGCAACAAGACTTTCAATCCAATTTATCAAGATCAACTTTGCAATTCATTTGCCAGTATCACTTCTAAGAATATGTCTTAATTTATTACCTCATGAATAATTAGTGCAATATAAGCCGCACAAAATGTCCAATTTCTTGTCATCCTCAGTTGTCTGCTTCAATAAGCTCTTACTTCATTTTACAAAGTATATTTCCCACACAATAAAATATTTTTTATAAAAAAACAAACTTTGAGTATATGTCTAAAAGGAAATAAAAAGACCATTCAACATATTCTTTTATGCCCTTGAATCTAAAAGTACCAACTAAGACCATAAGATCAGGTCGTCCTTACAAGTGTTTCATTTTATATTTCGGTGTATAAATGTATGTCTGTGTTATATTTATAATCCTATATTTTTATAAGAAAATATAGTTTATCCTTGACATATAGGACATAAGATAAGAGAAAAAACTGCTCTAAAATAGAGAATCCTAATCGAAAGGCATATGTACATACATTGTCTGAACCAATTCCTACCTTCAAAACAAACTCCCTTAAAAAATGATAAATCACAACAAATAGATCCACATGTAAAGGTCGAATCCAATAGAATCATAAACTATCCACACCAAAAACATTTCTTTATTAAAAATAACTTTTTAATTAACATTAAAAAGAAAAAAGAAACACAAAAATAAGTAAAAGAAATATATATTTAACGATAATTTCAAAAATCAAATCCACCACAATCAAAATCAGCCATGTCGGAAACCATGTCTCCAACCAATAATCCACCAAGCGCACCTCCCAATAGCCCCGCACCTAATCCCATCCCAAACTTATTCTTCTTCGGCTGTTGCTGCACCACCGGCGGCGGCGGGGGGTACCCATATCCCGGCTGCGGAGGATACCCGTACCCCTGCGGAGGAGGTGGCGGATACCCATACCCGGAAGGAGGCGGTGGGTACCCATATCCCGCTGGCGCCGGGGCACCACTTGCTTGTGGGTAACCCGCCGGGGGTGGAGGATAATGTCCACTTCCCTCCGCCGCAGCGTATGGCGCTGGCGGTGGATAATGTCCGCTTCCCTCCGCCGCAGCATATGATGCTGGCGGTGGATAATGTCCGCTTCCCTCCGCCGCAGGGTATGCGGCCGGCGGAGGGTACGCCCCAGGTGGAGGATAACCCGAACTGGATCCAGCGGGATACGCCATGACAGGCTCATCACCAACCTTCCCCGGCGGGGGCGCAGTTGGCATCGCCGCCCCGTATGGCGGAGCTGCAGCTGTGCCGACGGGTTTTTCACTAAATTTATACGAAAATGTAAGCTGCCCTTTGGGTCTTCCGCTGGGTTTCCTGACTTGGTAACTCACAAATTGCTTTCCATCGGCGCCGCCGTTCGCGATGGAATCTAGAAGCTCTTTAATCGGCACGTGTACTTCACCGACGTCTTTGTCGCCTAAAGCCCTCTCGCAGATAAGCTTGAAATCGAGCGTGAGACGATTCATCTGCAGCGCTGCCTCATCCACCGTAAATTTCATCGGAAAATTCCACGTGGGGTTAGCGTCTCCGTCGTGATCCACCGGCGTCCGAGTCTTCTGTTTCGAGTTTTTGTCCCCGCCGGAGATTGAAACGACGGCGTATACATCCATTTTCGTAATTAGATTAACTTTGTTCAAATCCCTGGCATATTGAAGATTGATTTCCAGGGTCCGACGCTCCATGGTTTGGATCTTAAATTCACGAACAAGAAATTATGTGGATTTTAGAATTTTAGAGAGAGAAAGGGGAGGTTTTTAGAGAGAGAAAGCGGAGATTGCGAAGGGGAAGAAGCCGGCGGATGAATAAATATAAGGTGGGTAAAACGTGTCAACAATTTTATTGAAGTCGACGACGAAGTCGACGACACGTTTTATGGCGTTACTTGGTCGCTTCTTCCAAGGGGTTAAGTGTAATTAGAGTTAATCATGAGGACTAAGTTGTAAATAGGGAGATTATGTTGAACTTAATTAAGGGATAATTACATCAACACCCCTTAAGATTTGCTACAATTACCAAAATGCTCGATATTCAGATAATTAGCATTTAACCTCTTTTGCATTACAATTGGATTACTTGAAAATGTAACTAACAGTATTGTTAGATTAACGGAGGGTCTATTTGTAATATTTATTACACTTTTAGAGGATTTAATTATAATACATATGAGATATAATTGTAATTTTCCAAATTGTAAAAAATATTTTTGGTAATTATGTAAAACTTCCGAGGATGTTGAGATAATTATCCCTCTAATTGAAATAGGGGTATTGATAAACAAATTGTAGATTAGATAGCTAAAGGAATTCCTGGCTAGTTTATTAAGATGTCATTTTTAGCTAATTAGCAAACAAGGTTGTCAATTTTCATACTTCGTAATTAGTATTGCGTTGAATTAAATATAATGTTTATTTTAAAAAATAAGTTTCTAGAAAAAGTAATATCTTTTTCCTCATTTTAACTTCTCGAGGAACCTTAAATTTTGAATGATATGGTTCAATGGTGGTAATTTTGAATATAAAATAATAATTTTTTATTCAAGTAATAAAAATTTTAAAATTTTAAAATTACACACTTTGAAGTCTAAACCGATATCATTTAGGACCATATATCTCAATTTTTATTTCATACTGTTTTCTAAATATCTATTAAATATATTTAATCATAACTAGATATTTTCATTAAAAAAATATTGAATATATTTGATATCTATTTATAATTATGAAATAAAAATAAGATTTATTTTAAATAAAAGACTTGTCAATGCTTCCCTCTCAGTTAAGTTGTATTATTATTTAATTTAATTACTTAGAAAATGATTGCCCACTTGCAAAGGCAATTGATTTTTGCAAGTATGGACAAGTCAACTGAACCATCAAAGTTGTGAAACTAAGAAAATAATGTTTATTTCTCTTTCGACTTCTGGAATTCTGAAAGGGCCTACAAACATTTGATGTTGATCTCATTTGAATTGGAAGTTTCAAGGAAACCTTGCAAGACATATATTTTTTTCCTTAAAAAAAAAATTCAAAGAGTAGCCCATTTTTCCTCATATTTTGATCACAAAGGTGAAGTTCAAGGATAATTTTTTACCTAGATCTTTAAAAATATATATACTTCTTTTTTTTTTTGGGAAAAAGCGTGGCAATATATATATATATATACACACACACTTATTATCCTATTAATTAAGAAATTCTAATTGGAGATTGCAATGATCTAGAGCTCATCTGAAAAAAGTTGATTGTAGGGTTCAATTTAAGTTCATCAAATCGAGTTTGAGCTTAAAACTTCAACTCTTTGATTTCATACTCAATATACGTCATATGTGTTTCAAGTTCGAGCTCAGAGTGGAGATTTTTCTCCAAATTTGACTGCACTCCATTTGATTTAATTCCACCTACAAAATGATAACTTAATATTTATCTATACTTGTTTAAAATATCTTTTAAGTTTCTAAATCAAAATAAGAGGTAAACTGCAATTTACCCCGATGAAATAGAAAATATGCAAGAAAATCCTGTGAAAAAATAATAGACACTGAGACCACTTGTAATTTTAAAAATCATGTGTTATACTCCCTTTCATGAGCAATGCGGATTCACAATTTGAAACTAATTTTATTATTTTGGTCTTTGTAATGTCATTTTTGCCCTTTGTAATTCCCAAAAAAAAAAAAAAAGATTTGTTGTTTGAAGTTTCTCTGGTTAAAGGAGAAAGCAATGGAAGAGCAAAAAATTTTTAATAAGAAAAAGAAGAAAAGCAACTGCGATTAAATTTTAATGTTAGTGAACATTATATACATGTTAAAAAAGAGTAAAAACGATATTACACATTCCAAAATAACAAAAATTAGTTTTAAAATGCACAAATGAGCCACATGAAGGGGGGGTATAATACATGATTTGTAAAATTATATGAGGTCTCAACGCCTATTATCTATTCACAATATTTTTTTTGCACTTCTATTTCTTAGGAGGTAAAAGTAGATGTTTTTCAGCTTATAAATTTTTAGGTCTTATTTTGAAAACAATTTATTGATTTTAGAGCTTATAAGACATTGGTAATAAAAATTTATAATTAAAAAAATTAAAACAAAAGGAATATGTTAAGTTTTTCAGAATAAACAAGGAATCAGGATCTCCTTACATTCCTATCTCAAAAGGGTTTATAAGATTATGAAATCTTATTTGTGAAGCTTATAAACTCTTTCATGCAAAAACAGTTATGTTATATCATAAGTTCTTTAAATATCTTGTTAGATATTTTTAAGAGCTTATAAGATGTTATAATGTATTCAATAATTTTTTTTAAATAAAAGAGTTAAAAGCTCCTCCAACATGATGTTAGAATCTTCTAAACTCTTTTAGAAAAATAAGTAAATTCTCATTTTTTTTCCTTGAATATTCTAGCATATTGCTTTAATTTTAACTATAATAATATTAACATCTTATAAGTTCCTAATATTTTTTTCAATACAAACAATTCAATAACCCAATTTTAAAATAAAATTTAACATATTATAAAACGTAGATGTTTGTAAGGTATTTTAAATAATCAGCAAGCACCCTCTTAATTTTGAAAATAACTATTAGATATTGTTTCACAAAATAAGCCAGTTGGGCCAGCCCACGAGTGAACTGGAGTCAATTCATGCCCCAAAAGGCAAAATGCGAACCCACTAAGCTCAACTAATCATCAAGTATTGGCCCCTTTATTAGAATAATAATTAGAGTTAATTACACTTATACCCCATCCAAAATAGTGAAATTACCAACTCTTCTCCTCTTATTTTAAAAATTACCTATATCTTTCCTCCAAATATTCTCAGTTAGAGAATCTAAACATAAGTAGTGAATTGATCATTTTACTATCAATTTAATTTTTTAAAGAAGTAATTGAATTATTAATTATTACATGAGCATATTGCCATGGCATCTTTGTAATATTTAGATTTAGAAATGAGTGTATTTATAATATTTTTATAGTTGGAAGGGTGTCTTTGTAAACAAGTGAGATATATGTTATATTTTAACAAATACAATGGTGATAAATGCTATGTAATAGGAGTTGTAGAGATAATTCTCATGTGGTAATAATTATTTTTATACGAGACTTGCTATATGTAAAAACTCAATTAAGTTGCTTATTATGGAACATTGCATTAAATGAAAATAATCACATTACTAGTAATACTAGACTAAATATAACAATTTACAAGCAAACTATAAGTTGATGTAGTATATCAATTGTTGGTGTAATTAGATTTATTTACATGTATTACTTAAGCAAATATTCAATATAAAAAATGTGCTAATGGTCATTAATACTTTTCCATATACAAAAGATGCCCAAAAATTATGTGAAAACGATAATATTTTTTATTCCAATGGCTATGCAACAATTATAATTTTAAATTTTTTTTTTACCCCTCTAACTATACATAACT
>JACFYI010001910.1:872436-899731 GCA_014898755.1 Handroanthus guayacan
CACACACACAGACAGGTGTGCCAGCGCTAATAATGACTCAATACTTATGGACTTATGGTTTTCATGTTATAGGGCATCCTAGGAACATTCAGTCCCTGAAATGTATTTGCTGGTTGATAGTTTTATTTTCCTTTGAATATTGAACAATTCGTTTAAATTTGATTTGTTTTCTCACCGTCTAGGCATGGAATCGGTATATATCTCCTTATGCTACCGAAACTGATGATGCCCCCTCAAGCTTCCAGCTTTTCCTTTGTGGATTGGCTGCTGGAACGTGTGCTAAAGCTGTCTGTCATCCGCTTGATGTGGTGAAGAAGAGGTTTCAGGTAGATTTTGGGCTCCAACTTCCTAATTTGTTTGTTTCGTTTTCCCCTTCTATTCACATAAATACTTGAATGAAAAGAATGGCCTAATTACCATAACTTTCCCTGAGGTTTGGGGAAAATTATCATTGCCTTCCTGATTGCTACTGCACTTAACTGAAAACACTGATGTCGATAGTAAATATGGATATACCCTTCCACTTATTGACCCTCCTATTGACCAAATGTCTAGAGTATGATACCTCCCATTAGTTATCTTGTGTTCATCACCTCTTAGTTATGAAAGGGGGTTAATTACCAGAACTTCCTTTGGGTTTGGCTGATTTCCAGTGACTTCCCTATAATTTAAAATTATAAATACCCCCCTGCGATTAAGCCGTTGACCTTCAAAGTTTCTGTAACGGTGATAATGGCTGGTGAAATCTGGAACACAGCGGCAAACCTCAAGGGAAGATTTGTAATTTGAAGGATAGAAGGGTTAATATGTACACAGTCCAAAATGAGTTTTGGTAATTTGCCCAATTAAAGGAGACTTCTGTGCAAGCTAACATGTCCTTCCACAATCACTCTTTTCACCTTATAGCAACAGCTCACTCAAGTATTCACTTGTAGATTGAAGGACTGCAGCGGGATCCAAGATATGGAGCCCGAGTGGAGCACCGTGCTTACCAAAATATGTATGATGCCCTACGTCAAATTTTGCGTGCAGAGGGCTGGGCCGGTCTCTATAAAGGCATCGTCCCATCAATCGTCAAAGCTGCACCTGCAGGTGCTGTAACATTCGTTGCTTATGAATTTACATCAGATTGGTTAGAGTCTCTTTTGACTTGAATTTCTCCATTTTTGGCCCTTCGGGATTCATTAGTTCAGCAAGTAATTCTTTTTTTTCTTGATAACACGTTAACGGTAGTTTGTGTCTTGAAACGCTCCCATCAAAACAAGGGAGCAAGTTATATTCATTTTGAAGTAGGGATTTGTTCGTAGACGTCGTCGTAGAGATTCGATGAAATTTAGGTTATCTCATGAGACAAGATGTAATTGAATTGCATTTTGTATGTAACTTAATGAGATGAGGTACATATATCTTTGCTCGACACACGATGGTTGCATATGTGTTTTTGGTCACTATGTCATGGTGTTCTCGTGCCTAAGACTTCTAACTAGGGTAACCGGAAGCATAAGCCCACAAAAATGCAGCAAGAATCTTCATCCCTTATGACGGAGCGCAACAAGGAGATTATTATCTCTGAAAATCTAAATCAAAGTTTGCAGAACTGGAAATTACCAGAAGCTTCTGCATTCCAGATTTATGAATCTAAAATCTTTAATCTCAGCAGCGATTATATCGTAAAAATGGTTGAAGAATCCATTCCCCTCCAGGAAGGATTCAAAGAACTATCTATGCTGTCAAAAAAGCTTATTGAGCAACATAAACAGAAATATAAGTATCTCTATCTCGGAATGATACAAATTGACTTAAAGCCGTTAACCAGACTCGGTTTAAATACTTCTGCTTTGATCCTTGTCAGAGACAGAAGACACAACTAGTTTGAAGATTCCTTATTAGGAATAGTAGAATCAACGCTCAGTGATGGGCCAGTCTATTTCAAATGCTTTCCAAATTTTACTGTTTCCCTCACAGATCCGAACATTCTATAGTCATTGATGTTAAACATCAAAACAGAAGGATTCGATATGCTTAAAGGCACCCCAAATGTAGCACTTGTGTATCGACTCTGCTACAAGGTTATGAACACTGTAGTTCCTAGAACAAAAATAAGTTCTGTAGATGTTTATGACAAAAGGGGAGAAACTACACTGTTTATAACAGATCTCGAAAAAAGCAACATCTTAGTTCCAAGAACCATTGCTTGGAACCAGGTTAAATTACCTGATGTCTGGACATTGGAAAATGCGGTCCCGCCTGCCAAGGATCCACCTAGGCAAGTGGACAGTATTCTCCAATATCTTGATGGGGATGTGAAGATTAAATTCTCGCAACAAAGAAAAGTTCGCCTTAACTTAGGTGATATACAAAGGCCAACTATGGCAAGGTCCTCAACCTCTTCTATTCCGGCCTCAGATCTAGAAAGAGAAAAGATTGAGATCCTTAGGGTGAATAAAACTCCTGAACAAATTAGCCAGCCTGAGTATCAGGTTGAGCATCCAGAATCGTCTTATAGACAAAGAGGGAATTCTCCTACTCCCTCTGATATGGGCTATGGCTTAAATGCCCTAACCGAAGAATTATGCCTGCCCAAGAAAATCCAGAAAATGTTTAATAAACAAGAAAACAATCACAAAAGACAATGGTTTCTCGCGTACCATTCGCTAAAAAAGCAAAAATGGTATTTGAAAAACTATATGGCTTATTGTAAAGAAATTGGAGAAATAATTGACTTTTTTCAATATGTTGAAGAGGCCAATTATGAGTTAAAAAAGGAATTTCCCAATTTTAAAAACTCCAGTCAAATAGCTGTTATTGAAAGTACTTATCAGACTTATGTTACAGCAAAAGGTAAACCAATTCAAGCCACTCATCCACCTTGCACTTCATTAATTATGAAGACTGATGGTGACAGGGTTATTGATGCCATTCCATTTCAGCATGGAATTGCTAATGATGGCATCACCCATGTCATACATCAGAACAATTACACTAATATGTGTATGCAAAGTACTTCAAAACAAACTTCCAGAATTGAAGAAGCAATTTCAAAAATCGGAATGACTCAAAAGGATAAGGCATCCTCCTCAAAAGATGACTCGATTCCTTTTAAGCCACCTCCAAGTTTTGAAAATGATAAATTTCATTTAAACTCCAAAAAAGACTCTGAGTTTGTTGAAGAACTTATAGTTCGCCTTCAAAAGATTAAAGTCGAAGAACAAAAGACCAATGTTACTATCACCACCTTAAAGAAAAGGGATAGTGATGACGAGACGCCTAATAAGGATGTCATGGTCAACATAATAAAAGCAAAAGAGAATAAAATCCCAAAACAATATTCCAAGCCTTATTTTCCCCATCTCCTGCAGATATCCAATTTGAAGAAAAGACAGACTTTGCCCAATTCAATGGGGAATCTATAGTTGAGTGGAATATTGATGGTATGGCTGAATACCAAATCCGAACAATTGTCAAGTATATGCTTATGTATGCTTCAGCAGCCAAATTAAAAAGTAATACTGATGAAGCTATAGCAAAGGCCATTATTACTGGCTTTACTGGACAATTGCAAGGTTGGTGGGACTTTTATCTTAAAGATATTGCAAAAGAAAAAATTCTTAAAGCAATAAGAATGGATCCCACTAATAATGAAGTAAAATCTGATGCTGTAAATACGCTCATCTATACTATAATGCCACATTTTGTCGGGGCTAATGAGCTCTTAAGCAATCATACGATAGAGCAACTTATGAATTTGCAATGTCCTACCTTGTCATATTTCTATTGGTATAGACAGACGTTTATGGCAATAGTTATGACACGAAAAGATTGCAATGAAGACTTTTGGAAAGAAAAGTTCTTATCAGGACTTCCAAAAGCCTTTGCTGAAAGAATGAGAAATAGGCTTAAAGCCAAGCATAATAACACAATTCCTTATTCTCAGCTTGAATATGGCGATCTAGCTGCAGAAGTCATTGCGGAAGGAATCTCTTTCTGTAATGATATTAAGCTTAAACGCCAAATTGAATCTGAAAAGAAAGGAAGCCAAGAAATTCTCGGAGATTTCTGTGAACAAATAGGTTATTACCCTATTCAATACCCTAAGAAGGATGAAAATAAAATTTGGAAAAAGAAACGCTATAAAGAGCAATTTTTCAAACAGAATCACAAAAGAAAACATAAATATAAGTCTTCCCCAGAAGAGAAGCTTAAAGTTTCGAAGGGAAAGAAAACAAAAAAGAAACTTGTCATCTGCTGGCGTTGTGGGCAAGTTGGTCACTATGCTAACAGATGCAAAGTTAAGAAAAAACTTGAGTCTTTAGATCTTGATGAAGGCCTTAAAAAGAGTCTTTGCAAGATACTTCTTAATGAAGAAGGAGAAGACTTATTTGTCAATATTGTCTCCAAAGACTCAGACACAGAAGAAAAATCTGATGAATCCGCTTATAGTGAATCTGATTATGAATCAGAACAATCCCACACTAAAGAGGAGTGTGATGAATTTTACGAATGTGCAAAATGCTATGTAAAAAATTTCAACTTAAACTTAAATGTTCTTACAAAAGAAGAAAGTTTTATTCTGGATCTTATAGACCAGATTTCAGATCCAATTCAAAAGAGAAAGGCATTGGAGACTTATCTTCAAGAAAAGCCTAGCTCTTCTAAATTGGCAGAAAAAACTTTCGACAGAGAGCCATATTCGTTACAAAAAATTATGGCTAGAAGTCATGAATTCTCTAAAAGAGAACCCACTATCTCAGAATTAAATTCAGAAATTAACAACATAAAAAGGGAATTACTTCAAAATTGGATGGAAACTCTTTGTATTTTCCATTTATCACCCTTCCGAAGCATCATACTATAAATTTTTTATCAATTTTGATAAAAAGAAAAGAAAAATTTCTTAATTCCTTAAAGGAAGAAGTATCTTTTAAAACCCTGGAAGAAAAATTATCTTCTACAAAGATACAAGAAAAGATTTTTCAATTTAAAGAAAAATTTCAGCAAGAAATTTGCGCTGAAACTCCAAACGCTTTCTGGGAAAGAAACAAGAATATTGTTTCTCTTCCTTATGAAGAAAATTTTGATGAAAAGCAAATCCCAACAAAGGCTAGACCTATTGCCATGGGTCCACGCTATTTGGAATTATGCAAAAAATAGATTAAAGATCTTCTTGAAAAGGGTCTTATTAGACCAAGTTACAGTCCTTGGAGCTGTCTTGCATTTTATGTTGAAAATGCAGCTGAACTCGAAAGAGGAGCCCCAAGACTTCTAATAAACTATAAACCTTTAAATAAGGCATTAAAATGGATTCGTTGTCCAATTCCTAATAAAAAGGATCTTCTAAAAAGGTTTTATCAAGCAAAAATATCTTCAAAATTTGACATGAGATCTGAATACTGGCAAATTCAGATTCATGAAAAAGATAAATACAAAACGGCATTCACTGTCCCCTTTGGGCATTTCGAATGGAATGTGATGCCTTTTGGACTTAAAAATGCTCCATCAGAATTTCAACACATTATGAATGACATTTATAATCCTTATACAGAATTTATAATTGTCTACATTGATGATGTGTTAGTTTTTTCCAATAACTTGGAACAACATTTCAAACATTTACAAATATTTTTGCAGGCCACTAAAAGGGCTGGATTAGCAGTATCTGCTAAGAAAATGAGCTTATTCCAGCTAGAGGTTAAATTCTTCGGACATTATATCAAAAATGGACTTATAACAGTCATTGAAAGAGCGATTATATTCGCAGATAAATTCCCAGATCAAATTACTGATAAAAATCAGTTGCAAAAATTTTTGGGAAACCTCAATTATATTGGAGATTTTTATAAAGAATTGGCTTATGACTGTCAGCCACTATTTCAAAAGCTTAAAAAACAGCCACCACCTTGGCCTATAAGAAATAATTCAAGCTCAAGAAACAAGGTTTACATAAACTATAGGTGCCAATAATTGACCATTTTGACATTTCTTCACACTCTTAAAAGTATATGATGTGGTAGTTTCTGCTGTCTCCATCGAAAAAATATCCTCTGACCGTATATCCTTATCTTGCTCTTTATTTTTAGGCATTGTGTTCATCTATAACATTCTTCCGAACCATGAGATGTCCCACACAAGTTCGAAAGTAGGTGACATATAGTTTTCATTTCGTTAAATATTCTTACCTTGTCAAAATTTCTTTCGAATATGTACAACCTAAAATGAAACTATCCTTCTCAGTTTCATTCCAATACTCTTCAATTAATCCAGGGACCAAACTGATGAAGGTTCCATCTTATCTAAGGAGAGCAAAATTTTACTGTTGTGAATTGAATCGAAGTGATAGAAATTGATTTTTGTTTTGCTATAATTGTAATGTTTACAAGTTCTAGAGAGAGAGAGAGATAAATTAAATAAAAAGCAGCATTACAAAGAATAGAAAGAGGATATACACGTCCATGCCAGTGGCGTAACGTCGCATGCACGTGTACATATATTATCCCTATCACCACGTATCGTTTGTGTCTTAATGTGGGGAGTAACAATGCTTGTTATTGCAATGTAAGGAAATGTAATTAAATATTTATTACTTTAGTTTTAAAATTGAGAATTTGATATGTACAAAAATGCATGTCATAATCATAATCTCCTCTAACCAAAGAATGCTTCTAACCAACTACGTACACGGATGTTTTAAAAACCGAACCGGAGACAGAACCGGGAATCTTACTGGTTACAAGTTCGACCGGTTTAACTGGTTTAACCATTGGTTCAACCGGTATGACGTCATAAATATATTTAATATAAAAATAATATATATTATATAGTAAATAATAGAAAAATTATAAAAAAAAAATGAAAAAAATAGCTATGTTTCTTTCTAAATTTAATAAAATCCTATCTATTGTACCCCTTAACAATATGTTAATATTAGCTATCTACTTTTAAAATATTAGCAAAGAATCATCCCTTCATTTTTTTTCATTATTCTTTGAAGCATTTCATCAAACACTAGGTAGAAAATATAAAATAACTCTATCATATTATATTTTTGAGGCATTCTATCAAATACTACTCAAACAAAAGCAAATATAAACATTTAAAAACAACATTATCATTTACATTAAAAGAAAAGTGTCTAAAAATGAAAATCCAACCTTCTTTAGTTCTTGGTTCTCACTTCAATTCACCCCCACTTTTTCTTCTATCTCATTTCTCTTCCTATTTCTGTAACAAGAAAATGTAAAGATTAAAACTTAAAAGTTATTTTGAATTAGGAATTTAGGGTGAAGAATTTGGAATGATAGAAACGTGATTGGAGGAGGATTTTTTCTCTCTTGAAAGAAGCCGCTGAAATGAAATAGGTTTGCGAATTTGCTGTGTCTGCCGGCCTCTTCCTCTCTCCCTCTGCTGCTGTTATGAAACTGCCTCACTTATTTAAAACAGAAAAAAAAAAAAAAAACCGGTTTGTTGAAGAACCGATTTTTACCGGTTCAACCCAGTTATTGGCCGGTTCCCACTGATTAGTACCGGTTAGATGTCCCACCGGTTTTCAGTGGCCAACCAGCCCGGATAGCCCGCCGGTTCCCGGTTGAACCGGTCGAATTGGCCGGTCCAGTCCGGTTTTCAAAACATGGTGAGTCACGTGCTGCCTCTTGTACTAATATTGACGACTTTACAAGGATGTTTCATCTTGACTGTGGCCTTCAAAGATGGGACTGCGGAGGATATTAAATTAAATTATAAATGGTGTTAAATTATATTTATAAATTAAATTAAAATTATCTTTGTAAATTATAAAATTGGGATGATTTAATATACTAAAAAAAGTATTAAATTAAATTTCAAATTATATTTAAATTTAATTATGTTTATAAATTATATTAAATCAAATCAAAATTATATTTATAAATTAAATTATATTAAATTATTACCAAACTATGAATTAAAGGGTAATTTTTCATCTGAATCTCCAACAACCTCCTATAATCTCGCTCCTCCTCATGAGATCGACCAATAATATAGTAAAATTGTGTGAACAGTCGCGAATCTGGATCTCATGCAGAGGCCACCTGTTTTCATAATATTGCATTTAAACATGCAATTGAGTAAGATTGTGGCTTTTTATCATCTAAATATTAAGTATTAATCTTGGCCTTCATCATCCTTTTACTTGTGGTCACCAAACGCATTTGAAATGATATCCGACCTCCCCCGACATATTTTGATTGATATTTTTTCAAGACTTCCTGCAAAATCCATAGGAAAATGTAGATGCTTAGGGAAAAAATGGCGCACTCTACTTTCATCATTTCGGTTAATCGAAACCCACTTAAACCGACAAGCCGGCCACCAAAATCTTCTTGTCATCGGCGAATCTCGATCCCTCAGCTTGATCACCACCAGCGGAACAGAAGCCGTTTCCCAAGAGCTCCAATTCCCGAACATCTTGACAGAGATCGTGGGTTCTTGTGACGGGCTGATTTTTTTCATAAATGAGGATCACAGGAAGATCTTACTGAATCCCGTTGCTCTGGAGCAGGTAAAAATTCCCAATTCTCCTCCAGGTTTCACGAAGGGGGCCCTTAGGATGCATGGATTTGGGTATGATATTTTCGCAGATGATTATAAGATTGTTACTCTATCGTATTATGATTTTAGTTATGGTACTTCTGTCGATGTGTATTCTGTAAGAAGGGGTGTTTGGAAGAGGGTTGAGAATTCTCCTTATGATCCTATTGATGGACTTTCTTCTGGTGCTTTTGTTAATGGGGCTATTCATTGGTTCGCTATTGGTAGAAAATCAGGCTGTAAGCCGGTAATCGTTGCTTTCAATTTGGCTCATGAGATGTTTGATGAAATTCCTGCTCCAAGTGATGTTGATGTGGGAAATTTTGTGTTTAATAAACTAGGGGTTCTTGGAGAGCGTCTTTGCATGATTGATACTCTAAGCCGTAACAGAGCGGATGTTTGGATTATGGAAAGATACGGTGTGAAGGATTCTTGGACCAAATTTAGCATTGAGGCTGATTATGATTTGCATTTTGTTAAGCCTTTGTGTTGTACTGGGGATGAGGAAGTTGTGTTTCTGATAAAATGGGCACATTTGATTGTTTATAATCGGAAAGCAGGAACTTTGAGGGACATGATTGTTGATGGAGCTCCTGCTAGATTCCCGGATGGATGCGCCTTTGTGGAGAGCCTCATGCCCTCATCTCGCCTGTGCTAAACTGAAAAGGCGTGGGTAAGTCCCTTTGGCATGTGATTGTGTTTCTTGATCTTTTGGATGACTTGTTATTATGTTGTACTTATTTGTTAGCATGATTTTATGCTGTTTGAGAAATTGAACTTTATGTTTGATGTGAGGCAAAATTAGTGAGAACGAATAGGGTGAGCTTTTACGGGTATGATTGTGGAACTTTCTTGGAATTTGGCTCTAGAAAATTAAGAGAAACAAGTTTCAACCTTTTATCTTTTTATTTTTTTGGCTTTCCTTCTCATGTAAAACAGATTTCTTGGCTCCATCTACCAACATCCCTTGTGTTTTAATTAGCGGATTATAACCTCAACATGCATGAGGCTTGGCCTGACTATTGAAACAGTCGATGTGGTCTTCGAAATCACAATAACGGTAAGCTTCCTTACTGATAGTCATCCGAGAAAAACTTAACGCAGCCTACTTAACATACAGCTAGACGTCGTAAAATCTAACATATCGATTGAAATATTACAAGTAAATCCCCTTTTAATCTAATGACACGTCGTTGGGGTGATAATCCCTTTTTATTCATATATTGGTGGTCCAGCAAGAAGTGTCAAGTCATGTGGATCGGGGTATTGGTTTTTGGCAGCACATTAATCGTTTGAGAATGCAGTGGTGGTTTTGTGCAAGTAAGGATGTTGAAGAAGTTTTATTTTCATATATCATGAGGACATCGCATTGTTCCAAGTACTGGTTTTGTGGAAATGACAATAGCGTTTTTGTTTTACATTTACTTTCTGATATTTTGGAATGATGATTTAATGCTGCAAATTTAAATGTACTTGAAAGTTATGTTCACTTTTAACTCAAAAAAAAAAAAAAAAAGGAAATTTATGTTCACTTTTTTAAGAGAAGAAGTGTATTTTGTTGCATGTCGTGTTGCACCAAATGCATGGTGGATAGGACGATGATGAATACGATTTTGGGGCGTATTTTTGATAAGTGATATTCGTACCGTTGAGATTTTTCTAGATTTAGGATCTCGTTTTATAATTATGAAATATATAAATATATATATTTTGAGATAATATTTTTGGTCCATTCCAATTTTCATTCCGTCATTACTTTTTGGACGAAAAAAGGTACGTGCGTTGTGCATGACCATTAGTAAGCAACTTGTGAAAGCTTCTTTTGAAGGGAAGAGCTCGTGTGACTAACATATTTTAATTGGAAAAATAAAAAATAAACATTAAACGGTAAAAAGAGGAATTAAAAAAGAAAATAATTTTTTTCATCTTCCTCTCATAGGCAAATTGCATCAGAGGAAGAAATATGATGGGAGTATTGTTGTGAGCTGCTCGGGGATAGGGATGGGGAGGAACATCACCCTTGAAATTGGGAGAGCGTTAGGGTGAGAACAGAGAAGGGGAATGCAGTGTCTGTCCTTGCCTTGCCCCCGTCCCTAAAAACAAACATCAAATCCCACCTCACATCTCATTTTTTCTCTCTAGCCGATCTCGTTCCGAACGGTAGACTTAGATCAGAGCTTTAACCCTATTCATTACCATTCATAACAAAACAAAGAATTTATTTGAGGGCTCGTTATCTTAACCTAGAAGGTGACCAAAATGGGTAGTTGAGACAAAATATAACAAATTTTCATTAATTGCCAACCTTGATTTTATATAGGTCACATTGCACAGGAACGAGATCCTCTATTCCAAATGATATTTCATCTCCTATTCCATGCCTTTAAATATCTGTCATATGTATTAAATATTTTCTTATAACAATATTTAGTAATAAATGCAACACACGTAGCATGTAATAGGAGATGAAATACTATTTAAAATAGGAAATCCGGTCCCCATTTCACAACCTGCAATCATGCCAAATAAGCATGGGCCTGGGTTCTATTAATTTGTATATACAAGCTAATCAATTAAAGTAAACATACCCCAATTGTTTGGGAGTTTAAGCTTTTGTGTAATAAGCCCAAAATGCCCTTTTAATTTACTTAAGTTAATCAATGCCAAATTAGCTGCAGCAAGCTGCCAAACGCGTGTACCGGATCGTGAAGTTTGAACAGAATGGTTTAGTTTTAGCATTTTGCTTGTTAAAATTTATATTATTTGTACCTTTTAATAAAGTATGAAGCCCTAATTAGTATGATTTTAAATGTTTTATCTAAAATACCCTTTTACATTAATTTACTCTAACAAGAACCACCCACAGTCCTACTAACTTTATATTAGATTATGTACATAATAATTTAATTAAATATAATAATATTATGGTTATTAAATATAAATAGAAATAATGTTCATTTTTCATATCTTAATATATATAAATTATCTTTTCATCATTTTATATACAAACATCGAGTGTCCAGTTAAAGCTAGTATATATAAAGCAAAAAGGTTAAAGGTCGTTTTTTCTTCCTTTCTTTTGTTTTTGTTCGTCAAGCTAAATATACAAAAATAACCCTTTTACACAAAATGATGACAAAGTAGTTACCTAATATTTTTCTTTAATTTTAATTTTTTGATTTTTTTTCTCTATTTCATTCTTTTCTTCAATTTAGTATTTTTTTCCAACTTTTGTCTTTAAATTTATTTTTCGATTATATTATTCTACATAATAAATTTAAGTAAAAATATTCAATAATTAAAAAGTATTTTTATCATGAAAAATAAATAAATATTTTTAATTTTGTAAACAAAAAAAATTAAGCACACGCATCGAGGGTGTCGTGGTTACTATTATTTATAATGAAAATATAGTTTTATTATTTAATCCCTCTCTTCAATTTTAACAAAATTTCCTTCTTCTAAAATATAAGGACAAATATGTTTGGACCAAGATACCCTTTCAACACATTTATTTCTAGTGACACACTTTTTAATTTTACTCTCAATTTTAAATTATTTAACTCGACGTACATTTTAACAATATCATGTATTATCCTGCGATTTGGGTTGTAAAATGTACAGGTGGCAAGCGGAGAGGTTTGGGGCAAGGTGGACTTGTCCCGAAGCGAGACCCCACTCTGCCCCACGCCCGTCTCGTCCGGGAAGCTAACCCATCCGGTTCTGCGCGCCCGGAAATCCAAAACAAAAGCAAAAATAATATAGTGATACAATTTAATATAATTCATAAATAATAAAGCCACATTAAATATAATTTTTAAAATGCAATGTATTGTTGCCGCTGTCTTTTGAATGAAATGACATTGACACCACCTCCTCCTTTTTATAGGAGAGGTACATGTTTGAATTCCACCAATAATGTGTTGATTTTCATCAACTGTATAATAGTATTTATCTATAGCATGATAGTTTATAAATATTTTCTTATATTTAATTTTTGTATTTGATCTTTGAAATATTGAAATCGCTTCCCCCTCTTTGAAAAAAAAAAAAAAAAACGAACGAACGAAATATGTATTAAAGACATAAAGTCCAGCCCATTTTATTGTTGCATGGACTACCCAAAGAATAATTAACTTAGGCCCACGAATCATTCATTACAAGGCCCACGTAAACAAACGGGTGAACCTTGTTAATGGCCCATGAAATTGTAATGGGTCAACTGTCACTGTTACCTACCCTACCCATCAACTCGTTTCGAATCAAAATCCAGTTAACATGAAGTGGTCCGGATCTGTTTCGGGGTCTAAAACATGGACCATTTACATGGGTTTTCATGAATATATGACGGAAATTCTTTCTTTTCTTTTTTTTTCTTTTTAAACTTATTAGGGTGGATTGTAACTCAAATTCGATCTGGATTTTAGGCTTTTTAACCGATTAAAATATTTGATAAACTAGGTTTGCTTATAAATATCCTTAATCCAATATAGATGTATCGAATATGAGATTAAGCAATTTGACATGTTAAATCGGAACTTGTTATTAACAAATTGAGATTCCATATGATCTCGCATCAATTAAATATAGTAATTAGTAATTGAGTTCAATTCAAGTTATTCTGAATTGATCTAAATCCCATCTATTATAGCCCTATTAATAAAGTATAGCATAGATGACAAAAATCCATTTCATTATATACCTATAAACATTTAATGGGAATATGTATTTTAGCTAAGAGACAAAAACGCATCTTTTACCATAATACTTGAAGAATTGTTTCTGATGAGAGGAAGAAAGAGAGATTAGTAGCAAAATGTTATAACAAATAGTTCATGATGTAACTCAAGGTATCAAACCCTAATTGGCCAATTTCCAAGATTCAATTTCAGATCAAAATTAATAAGATAATAGTATGAAAATAAAGAAAGGAAATGGAATCTTCACATAATAAGGGTTGTGGGCCCCAAAATATTCTCAAGATTCTCAATTATTGGCTCGTTAATTTGAATAATAATTTCCATTTTCATATTTGCTATCCTTTTTGGTATCTTGAAATTCTTCCATTTTTTAATTTTTAAATTACTTATTGACAACAATGACTAGGCTAATTAATGAGATGTGAGTAGGAAAAATACAAGGACTCCTATGACCAACTACTTGTGGCTTTAATATGAGCTCCAAATCCTATTATATTATGAAAAGAGAGATTTATATTGATAACAGAACTGATTTCCGTACTGAATAAATTGACGGATAAAATTATTCATTCATCATTAACAAAAATTACATTATCAAAAATATAAACAGAACATCTCTGATTCAGTATTAATCACTGGTAAGATCGTGTCAGAATTTAGGATTTGTGAATATTAAAAAAGAATAATTGGTGTTTGTTTATTGTAAACTTGACACCTGTAATGAGGGTGTCGAATATTGATTATATATATAAAAACACACAGATACACACGCTTTAAGAGACAAAACTCATTGAGAAACATAAGCATGTCTTTTCTTTTGATGTGTTTTGGGTTGAATAAGAAAACCCCTCAAGCCAATGAAATTGTCTTGTGATGCTGTCCTACAACCTTGGAACACGCAACTAGATTCTTTAAAAGGAAAGCATGTAAAATAATGTTTCTTAATTTGATAACTTGTCCACTTGCAAACAAACATAATCAATGTAATATTTAATGGACATGAGTTAGAAAGAATATTCATGATGATATCTGGATATGCCGTCCATATGGTTGAGGGATCCATATATATCCATGCCACAGATGTATGTGATTAATTGTATAATATATTCATTATATTTTTATATAAACATTGTTATGGAAGTATGCCTAAGTCATAAACTAGAAATACTCTATTTTCAGCATTTTAAAAGAAGTGGGCGTTGAGGAGAAACAATCAAACCCCATTTGCAAGGATCTTGGAGATGACATTATTAAGAAGGGTAAATTGCATCTTTTACTCTTGTGATAAGTTTAATTGACAAATATCTTCCTTAAAAAAAAAAAAAAAAAAAAAAAACCCTAGCTAATTGTATCCCTGTATCTTCAAGGAAAAAAAAAAAAAAATTGGCCACTAAATTCAAAAGGCCATTCATGCATGCTCATTTTGTAAGTATAATTGTGATTTGAGCATAGAAATGTTGACCATTCCGTCTTAAGTTATTTTTACTCTTTGATAATCAAGATTCTGAAGTTAAGTGATGATTTTAGGGCAAACGA
Organism: Handroanthus guayacan; assembly: GCA_014898755.1. Classification (NCBI taxonomy): domain Eukaryota; kingdom Viridiplantae; phylum Streptophyta; class Magnoliopsida; order Lamiales; family Bignoniaceae; genus Handroanthus; species Handroanthus guayacan. The sequence goes on from JACFYI010001910.1 coordinate 887,235, forward strand.
ATAGTTATGAATTGAGATTTTAGATAGAAATCTCCAAATTTTAGGGTTTAATAGGTAGGATGATTCATACAAAGTAAGATGAACTTAGAATTGTTTTGTTCACAATTGCATCTGGAGTTATTTTATGTGGGGCAATTTTATCTAAATTTAGTGATCAATTGCAAGTTTTTTCTAAAAACTAAATTTAGTAATCAATTGCAATTTTTTCTAAAACCACAGGGGTGCCATTAGCTAAATTTCTTTTTATAGCGGAAGATTTGCCAATTAAGCAGATCAAAGTGATAGTAAACGCAATTTATTCTAATTATGAAACATAAGTGGATTAATTCTTTTTCATTCCCCCCCCCGGCACCCGCCTCTCTCATATTATTATTATTATTATCTTTTTTTTTATTATTTAGGTAGAAAAAGAATTTTTAGTTTGGCACTGATGCAAAGACTTAACCAAATAAAAGAGACAATTTTTATTCAACTGAATTATGAATCTGGCATCATCACATATCATTTAGCAATTAGCAGTTTATAATTCTTTTTGGTTGTTATTGTTTTGTTTGGACAAGGAACTCGAGAGGGAAAATGTCAATAAAAAGATAAATATACAAAAATAAAAGCATAATAATGTTACATCATTTGAAACGTGCGAAAAAATTCTTTAACATTTTTTGTCCTAAAATTCAAAATTCAAACATAGACTTAACGTGACATATTCAAATTTTTTAGCGAGCACAATCATGTTTTTTAGTAATTTTCTTAAAACTACTGTCCTCAAATGCGCGCTTTACGGGCATATTCGTGTTAGGAAATGCAAATGATCCCTAACTACGGGGACAAATTTGGTAATTACATTTGCCCATCCAAACATATATATATATATATATACATATCACAAGTACATATTAAATCTAAGCCGAGAAGGTAAGAACAAAGCAACGAATCACCATCAATGAATAATTTAAAATTAAAGCAGAAAATAACTTTACCACTTACAGTTGCAGGGGTTTTTTTCACAAGAATATAATAATAAAGTTCATATGTAGTGCAACTGCAAGTTCAGCAGCTGCCACTTTCATGAATATAATTAAACTGTGTGGCCATTTTCATTTTAGTTGACTTTATAGTGTAATTAGAGAAGTAAAAGTATAAAAACTGGAAGTCCATATCATTTAATTCGTGCACTCATTTTATAAGAGGATTTTAAATATTAAGAGTGTGTTTGGTTGAGCTTGCAAGCTCTTTTAGAACATCTTTCAAAAAATTTATGAGATCTCAAAAAATATTTGGTAAATTAAAAAGAAAAATTTCTTATAAGCTGTTAAAATAAAAAGTTAGGATTATTTAAGGTCATTTTTCTTTTAAAAAAGGAAAAAAAAAAAAAAAGAAAGAAAGCAAAAGAAGTAAAGAGTTCTATATGGTTTGCCGCTATACCAAAAAAAACAGTGGAACGATTGGGACAGAGCAAGAATGGCCAAATTATTTTTGTGTGAACTAATGCTTCAAATCAATAAATTAGCTGAAATGAGGATAATAAGATTTATCGGGCTATCACGATGTAATAAAGCAGTGATTTTTAAATGTTCTAATATTTTTTGCATTTTTTCTTGAAAAAAAAATTCAATACCTTAAACTAAAATTAAAATGTGTAGAGTGGTCATGAATGTTCTGCATGACATTGCAATGAAACCAAAATAGTGACCTTTGTTCCGACATCTTCAACCATTCCCAAAATCCCTGGTTTTTAATTTACTCTTAAAATCTTAATATCTCTTTCTGTTTTAACCATCTTAATCCAAAGTTACCATTATTAATATCTTATAAACTCTTAACATTTTGTTTTATCAAATTTTTCAATAACTATTTTGAAATAAATTAATCCTACATCTTATAAGACTAGGAACTTAAAGAATATGTTTTAAATAAATTTAGTCAAATTTCCATCTTATGTGTGTCAACAGCCTTTCAAGCTTCCTACAAGCCAAAGTTATATATTGCAAAATCTTTAGCACTTAGAGAAAGAATCTTAGTCTAAAAACAGTAGTCTAATCCAAGATATTCATGTACCACTTAGAGGTAGTGGGGAGCTGGAAAACATCAAGATAATCCAATGGAGGATCCCAAAGATCTAATATAGAGATACCAAGAAAAGTCATAAGCTAGTTTGATATTGACTTATATTGGAGTTTTAACGTGTAAAAAGGAACCTTGTCAGCTTCCATTATTGTACAAAGTCGACTCCCAAAAGTAGCTACATAAGGCTAAAAACCCTCCCACTTTTAGATTGAATGTGTTACATTTATAGTGTAGACAATCCAAAGTGAAAGGCTATAATTTGGGGATCAGTCTTCAATGGGATCCCATCAGGAAAGTATCATGGCTTTTGGACGTTATCATGCACTAGTCCTGTCATCTTGTTGGATGTTAGAATTGTATTACAATTCAAAAAATTGTGATTTAAATTTGAATTGTGAATAATTTGTTCATAAGAGATATACAATTAATGCACATAGATCTTTTAGTCAGAATCTGTAAGGTGCTCACTTTCTTTTGTTTTGAATTCGTGTTGGATGGGTCATCATGATTAATATTCCTCCTTTGAAACATAACTTTTTTTGTTGTAGCATGACACAGTCCAAGATTAATATATAATGCATCAAACTAGTTTCTATGGGTTCAAAAGGTGATCTCGATTCGCATGGCATCTTCCTTGCATAGTACCTATCTGCTGCGTGACACAATCCAAGATTGGTCATCACATGTTTGGATTTCAAAATAGTTCTTATGCTTTCAATAGGCGACTTCTATTCATGTAGCATTTTGCAATGGAGAGCACTTAGTTCTTGATATTCTTATTGATAGTTTGTTTTGATACTATTTATCGTGGTCCACACACACAAATGCGTTTAGTGCAAAAATTACTTCAAAATAGATTGAGTGCAATTTAAAATTGAATTATATATGAACAACTTACTATAGCATAAAATTTATATAATATTTACTTTTTCATTTCTTAACTAAGTAGATTTTGCCTGACATCACCACATATAATAGTCCATTAATATTTTACTATATGCCCTAATAGCATCATATTGAGAACTCCACAACCATATATATTTTATCCTTGCTGGCAAAGCATCATCACATACCACAAAGTTAAGAAAAAAGACATATCAAACATGACATGGCCTACTATATATACATCTATACAACCCACAAATCCACATACATAAATTCTATGTAGTTTGACCACACACACACACACACAAACTGATCTTTCATTATTTTCCTCAAAAATGGTCGATAATTCAGAAGCCAGTTCTTCAAAAGACATGATCAAGGAGCAAGAAAGGCTTCTTCCAATAGCCAACGTTGGTAGAATCATGAAACAAATCCTGCCCCAAAATGCGAAAATCTCAAAAGAAGCTAAAGAAACTATGCAAGAATGTGTGTCCGAATTCATCGCCTTTGTCACAAGTGAAGCCTCTGAAAAGTGTCGAAAGGAACGTCGAAAAACGGTCAACGGCGATGATGTTTGCTGGGCTTTGGGAACACTAGGTTTTGATGAGTATGCTGGATCATTGAAGAGGTATCTGGATAGGTATAGAGAAATTGAGGGGGATAGAGGGCAAAATAGGATTAATAATAATAGTGAAGAAAATAATTTGGAGGAGAATAATAACAGTTTGTTGTATAGGAATAAGAGGGGTGAAAGAGAGAGAGATGATTTTGTTGTTTGAAAATGGGATTGAAAGTGTTGAGATTTAATTATGTGGTTTTGTAAGCTGTTTTTGAGTAGGGTTCTTTTTTATGATTTTGTTTGTTGTTTCTTTTTTAGAATATGGTTTGACAAATTGGTTTTATGTCATGATCAATCTAGCGAGTGGTTCTTGCATCTTGCTTCTTTTTTTCTTGTGCGAATTGGTTATAATTTGCGAACGAAATTGATTGGGTACAGTGCTGGTGAATTGATTAGGATCCTCTATGTAAAAAAAGTATTTTATTTCCTAATACGTGTCATAAATATATATATTTCAAGTGTGTTAAATATTTTCTTACAAAATCATAGGTTGTGGATGTTATTTATATAATATATAGCTGTACAATGAAATAAGAGATAAAACATGAATTGGAATAAAAGATTCAAAGTGCTAATTAAGGATCGATATTAGAGTGAAAAAAAATTCCGGTTTTGCATCAAATTTATGTTATTTCTCTCCTTAGTTCCATTCAATTCTTTATATATATACATACATATATACACACACACATATACATACGTAGATACATTCTATTGTTTAAATTATTTTTACTAAATAAGTCATGAATACGTTTAGCAATAACTGAAGATTCATTAAGATTGTATTAATTAAGTTAGATATGTTTGATTTATGGTCTATCTTTGATATGATGATTGATTGACCACTAGATCCACTCTAAGTGGACCTTTTAAGTGTTTTTATGCTTGAGAGATTTGGAGAAGGACAAATGTTGTTACTGATCCTAATATTTTCATTTTTCTTCAGTATTGTCCATCATATTCAATTCCTAATTTTAGGATCTTTAAAGTAATATATTTGTACTACTCATTATTTTGGTTAACTATCCATTGTCAGAACTATCAATTTTTTGGTATTATTATGATCAATTTAATGTTTCTCATTGCACTCTAGTCTTAATTCCTATATTCTTAAAAATGATATGAATCTTGGAATGAAAACCCATCCTAGCTAATAAAGAGGCAACAAATCCCACCCACCCTTTCTCTCTCTAGTTTGCAGCTATTTGTAAAACTTTTTTTTAAAGATTTATTCTGATGACTTACAAATTCTTTTTTTTTCTTTCTTTCTTTTTTTTTTTGGGGAGAACTTGCAAAACCTCACTTGGATAATTCCTTGTAAAGAGTTCTTGCCTCTGGATTTTGCCAGAAGTCATGAAAAAACATTAATCAAGATTTCTCGGTGGAAGTCAATCGTGAGAAGAGATGTCACCATTTGCATCCAAATTAATATCAATTTTTGTTAACAGTTGTTTGAGATTGATCTTACTTGTGGTGTGTACAGTTAGTCTAAATTTGATGTTGTTTTTTGTTTTAATTTGTACAAGAACACTCGCCACTTGTGTGGCAACTATTCTGCTTAGTACTAAATTTCAACCCTTCAATTACCTTTCAAAAATTATATGTGTGAGGAACCATCTTGGATGCACATTTTAGGGATTACATCTCTTCTATGGTAACCCAACTTTAATAACACCTCTTGAGATCAGTTTAGCTAACGAAAAATTTTACGGAGTAATATTTGTGATCTGAAAAATTACATTACTACCCTTTATAGTTTGAAAAATTACAATAAAGCCTCCTGATATAAAGGGCTATTTAATTTCCAAGCCTACCTGTTAAGTTTTTGTGTTAGTTTAGCAAATATTATTGCAATTAGGTCAAACTTCAGGGATGTTGAGGTAATTATTCCTATGAAATATGTTGAGTTTTCAATGTATTGTCATTTAGATATTGCCTTCTTTGAGGGGAAAAGAGAAAGAAAATTTGTTGAGAGAGATATTGAGAAGATGGAACAACCACCAAACTAGGACAAAATAGCTCGGAAGATTCTATTTATGGAGGATGAAACAACCTTCACTTGATATTATGTAATATGGATGGTGACGGTTATCTATTTTACATTACCAGTGGATGGTGCTTGTTAAGCTTATTTAAAAGGTTCTACAAGCTTCAACATTTTATAAAATGTTTTCAGAGCTTATACAATGTCAAATCATATATTAAAAGTAAGTTGCTAAAGTATTTGCATAAAATAAAATATTAGAATTTAAGTACAAGAAGTTAGTAGTGATAAATTCATAATTAGATGGTTAAAATTAAATGAGTCTGTTGAAATATTAAAAATAAATTTAAAACTCTTTACTTTGATTTTTCAAGAGATCGCTTATAAGATTATAGAATCTTATTTTGAGATTTTATAAATTCTTTTTTAAAATTACCAAACGCTTTGTTAGATATTACTAGCTTTTAAACATGTTAAAAAATATTTTCAAGAGATTACAAATTTACCCAAACACCCTCGTAATCACATTGCCAAAGTTTGTCTGAGTTGTCTCTACTTGCTTTTATACAATTGTAAGTTTATCGAGAAATTAAAGATCAAGTCACTGAACCCATTATATCAAGTATTTGATTAAATGGCATACTAAGGGTCAAATATTCAACTAGAAATGGAAGATTAGAAATTTGATGGGGCTGTGGTGAAAAAAAGTCTCGGAGATTTATGAGGTTGGTGCTTTGGTGAAAGAGGTTGAAGAAGCAATGGTTGAAGCAACAACTGCATACTATTCAAAAGTCCCTAGATCGGATAGCTGAGATTTGTTGTTCTAACTTTTTAACTTGGAAAGATTGATATGCAAGTCTAAAATACAGAAATAATTAGATAAAGAAATGAGCCCATCTTCTGTGATTTGAGTTCATAATTGATTTGTTGAGTGGGTCCAGATTGGACAAGTTTAAAGATCCTTTTTTTTTTTAAGGGGAATAGGTAGATCTCAAGGTCAAGAAACGTGATTTAGTGAATTCAGTTAAGATGTGAAATCAAAGAAAGTCGTTAGGGTCGCTGGAGTTGCCAAATGGATATTAATCTTTTGTTGCACGCCTATGTTGTATAGATATGGGTACAGTAATGGTACCTAGTACAGGTATAGATACGGGGCACGACAATTTTTAAAATATTAAGATACATGTATAATAATATCTATTATGAAACAATATATACATAAGAATAAAAATTTCATAAAATGCAATATGAATGTGTTTCTGTGTGAAGGAACTTTGGCTATAATTTCTAAAGAGATAGTGTTAGAGCGGGAAGCTCTTATATATGCTTCTATTACTCTAGTTTTTTTAGGTGGTATACAAATGAACTCCTACCCCCTATTTATATTATCCACAGCCTCAAGTGGCCTAAAAGCCCAATTTTCTGGCCCGATTATGGCTGAGTGGAATGATTTTGGGCTTAAATTCGAATTTTGAGGCCCAATAAACTAAACTGTAAAAAATATTCTCAATGTGCAAAAAATTAAATACAATGGATCACAAGTACTAGCCCTGGAACAAAATGCGCTACAATCACAATACAAAAATATTGAATATTTACAACAAAAAAATTTATAGTCGTGATAGAAGTAGTAGTCAATTTTTCTAAAATTACGAACCATGATGGATGTAATAGTCAATGATCCAAAAAATCGAGGTAAAAATATCATTTGTCGTGGAACATTCACCTTGTTTATTTGCCATTGTGAATTTTCTACCATCCTTGTAGAGACTACGCATTATTGCTATAGTGAAGCCGTAGTAAACGACTTTTCACCACTAATATTTTTAATTAATATTAGCTTTCAATCATAGTAATTATTCAAATGTCTTGTAATGTCAAAGGAGGGCATAGTTAAGGGACTAAAATTGTAATTTTTCAATAAATAATGATTTGAAAATCAAGAGGTTATGAGTTTCAATTCCATTTATGCATGAATATTTTTCTATTATATAGTATAATTTTATTTTCTTGTATTGGTTTTCGATCATGAGTGTGTTTGAATATTTGATCTTTCGTGATATATATATACATATATATATATATATATATATAGAGAGAGAGAGAGAGATAAGTGGTTTCCATCGTTCTCATAAAAAAAGAAAAATCACAAAAAGTGATGACACAACTTTCATGTACATATAAACTTAGAGCAGAATGCCATGCATTGAGACTTGTCCTTCCAAGTTTTTTGTGGACCTGAGATAAAGCAGGTTGGATCTGCTAGACTCGTTACACGCTTTATAATTGGAAAAATGCTAAAAATGAATATATTTTTCAAAAAGGTATTATCATAGCCTCTTAAATGTAATAAAATAATTACTAACTAAAAGCTAGTTAGTCACAAACCTATATGTGCATCTTTTAGTTCTTAAAAAATTGTAGACTACAAACACACACGCTCGCGCGCGCACGCGCACGCACACACATATATATGTTATCTTGGTATATATTGGATTCATAAATTATTAAGGGTAAATTACAGAAAACCCCCCAACCTTTTGGGGGTAGTGCACATTACTCCCCCAATCGTTTTAAAAATGCGAAATGCACCCCAAGCTTTGCATATTGTGCGCGGGAGCCCCCTGAACGCAAAATCCGACGGCATCTTTGAGAATATTCCATTTTGGAGAGATTTTTTATTGAATAGTAGGTTTTTCGAATGAATGATAGGCTTATATTTCTATTTATTAGTTAATGTATTTGATATTAATTTTTGATATAATTGCTTATTGATTTAATGATATAATGAACTTGCATTGGTGTGATAACTTGTTACTCAATAAAAAAATTAAAAAAAAAACCAAAAACAAAAGAAACAAAAAAAAGATCGATAGATATACATGTTTAAAACATAGAAATAATGAGATAAACAATGAGTCATATTTTTCCGTGACTTCATTTCATGATTAATTTAATGAGCATGATCTGGATTGGATACATCTAGAGGTCAGGAAGTGTGATTTAGTGGATTTGGTTAAATTAGGACCTGAAATCAAAGAAAATTGTTAGGATCGCTGGAGTTACCGGACAAAAATTAATCTTCCGTTGTTGTGGTATTATGGATTTGATGGCAATTGGGGAAAAAAAATGTGGACTGGCTTAGTTAAGATTGACTGAACCCCTAATATTGATAAAAATGGAATTTATGTGATTAACCTATCTTAAAGCATGTTTGTCGAGCAAATTTAAAACATATTATGAGATGTTTTCGAAGATTATGAGATGTTATATCTTAATTTAGAAGTAAGGAGCTTATAAAAAATTAGCAAAACACTTTATAATATCTTATAAGTTCTCAAATATTTTATAAGATGTTTGGAAGAGCATATAACCTCATCTAAATACCATCTTAATTTGAATCATCTAACTCTTTGTCGGTGGAAAGTCAAGATGCGAAATAACATCGGTAAGTTGTTGATTTGACCTTATCCACATCTCATTTCAAGATCCATTCAGTTTTAACAAGTATTTTTCATGTTTTACATAATTTCACATGCCTGTGCATCACCTCATTTAGGTTTCTATTTTAAACATATGTAGGTTGAGGAACACTCGCAATAATAGAAAAGCAGAATTTTGAGATTAATTGAAGTTCATAAGCAAAGATATAAGGTATGTTAATTCATTACTCTTTTGACATAATTCATATGTCGGTTTCAGAATTCACAAACTAAGCAAAAAGACAACTTTTTAAATAGGTTGTACAACATGAGTTGCGTGAAGTACATCCAATCAAGCTCAAAGAAACGAAATTGTACATGATCCAATCAATTTGTATCTAGTAATGCACCTAAACAAGGTTCATATTTTTCAAGTAACAATTTTACCCTTGGTTTCATTCTAAAGAAAGAATACCACTTTGATTTTTATTTCTTCCAAAAATTAAGTGGGATTGTTTCACATCCGTGGTTGTAATTTTATAATTCACGTAAATATCAAGTATATAAATTATTTTCTTTAATAACATTCTAATATTGATCATATATTTTTGGCGTGTGTATATATATATATAATATATTGATGGAACGATGTGCATATATAGAAAGAGCCGAACTCAAAACATTAGGTCGACTGCACTAATTTTGGTACATACGACACTCATTTAAAACATTGAGCAATCATAATCAGTTAAACAATTTTATGCTATCACATGGTTTCTTTTCTATACTTAGACTAGTTGTATCATTTGTTGAAAGTGGTCCAATTTGACCAATTAAATTGAGAGTGCGCTAGTATGAATCTCTATTAGGGGTTATGATTATCAAAATTTACGTCGTAGGTAGATGTCGATAAAGTGATTAATTGCTCAAAATCAATTTTTGAGTATGAGTAATTAATGTAGAGTGAGTTACTCAAAGTGGACTAAAGCTAAAGAATATGAAAAGTTGGGCTTGGGCTTGGGCTTGGCTTGGTTTGGCTAGACCAGACTAGATTTGGATTGAATTGGACTTGGGCCTTGAATCCATAATTTTTTGGACAAAATCTTTTGAATTTTAGGCTTCGGCTTTTGCAAATGGGCCAAATAATAAAATCTAAGTTCCAATCCAAATATGGATTAGGGCTTTGCACGAAAACAAATTACCTTGATTAATTTTCCTCCAAAGTTTTCCGAAATATTCCTATATGGCTACATATCGAAAATTTGTACCCAATCAGCTACAAGAGTCACCTTTGACATTTTAATGGCTATGATTGACAGATGTGTCCACTGATTTGCACCTCTTAAACCACTCTACTCCACCTTCCAAACTATAATCACTATGTTTTTCTGTCTTCTCTCTCTGATTGGCTCTCTCTATGAAGTTTTAGAGTTTTGAATATATTTCAATTCGTTAGACTCGAGATTTGTAGTATTACTATCCCAAATATGTTGTTATCTTGGGAGATAATTGCTGAAAAATTGTAAGCACTGATACGAGACAAAATTGTATTAAAGAGAAAGGGTCCAACTCTTGTTGGACCATTAAAGGATTCAGAGTCACGTATTGTAACACCGTTCATTTAAGCATGTTGAGGGATTTGGGTTTTCTTTGGACAATTTGCAATCACTTGACTGCTTTTGTTGATTTTAACTTTTAATTCTAATATATCCAAATTCAATTTCAAACTCAAATCAGTAATAATTCAATTCTCTCTTTCGTTTGCAATTAACTGTCACTAAAGATAATATTAACAAAGAATGGAAGAAATGAGCTGACAATGTGTCATTGGAGTTTGGACTTGAAATAAAAAACAAAAAACAAAAAAAAGCAGGGGAAGACACCAACAAATGACCAACACCCCATCAACATTTGAGGTCGGTCAAACGATCAAAATAATGATAGATTTCTCAGTACAAAAGCTATTTTTGGTCTCTTAATTCTTAAATCCGTGAAATCCGACCCCCCCAAGTAATTTTGATTGATATTTTCTCACGACTTCTTGCAAAATCCATAGGCAAGTGCAGATGTTTAACAAAACAATGCCACGCTCTACTTTCCACTCTTTAGTTCATCAAATCCTATCTCAATCAAAAAACCCACCAAGAAAATCTCATTCTTATCACCCCATCTCACTCCCTCCACGCCATCACCACCATCAAAGATGACACCTATTTCGAGAAAGCTTGAATTGCTGAATAATTGGGTGCAGGTCATGGGTTCTTGTGACGGGTTGGTTTTGTTAATAAATGAGGAATACGAGAAGATTTTAATAAACCCCATTACTGTTAACAATAGCACATAATTATGGCGGATGTTTTTACCTTAGTGTAAGCCACGGCAAATTATATTTGAACCTCGGTTTTTTAGATCATTGGCTACCGCTTTCACCACAACTACTAATTGACTATGGCTTTTACCAAGATCATTAATTTTTTGATTGTCAAAATTTTTTTATTTTTTAGTGTATTGAGAAGAGGGAACGACCACAAAACTATGGCTAAATGGCTCAGAAGATTCTATTTATAGAGGATGAAACAAGCTTCACTCGATATTCCGTAACATCAATGGTGATGATATTTTGTTTTACATATCCTGTGTGGATGGTGCCTGCGAAGCTTGTTTAGAACATTCTATAAGTTTCAACATCTCATAAAATGTTTTCAAAATTTATAAAATGTTAGATCATATTTTAAAATTAAGTTGTCAAAGTGTTTGTATAAAATAAGATATTAAAACTTACAAGATATTAGCACTAACAACTTTATAATTAAAAATAGTTAAAATTGAAGGAGTATATTGAGATATTAAAAATAAGTTTTAAACTCTTTACTTTAATTTTCCCAAAGATCACTCAAAAAGATAATAATATCTTATTTTGAAAGATTGTGAATTCTTTTCTAAAAAATTACCAAACGCTTCTTTACATCTTATAAACTCTTAAATATGTTTTAAAATATTTTCAATAGCTTACACATTTACCAAACACTCTCTTAATCACATTGCTAAAGTTTCTCTATTTTCCTTTTTTTTTTTTTTCTTTATGAGTTGTCTTTGTTTGCTTTTATACATCTGCGGGTTTTTTTAAGAAATCAAATATCAAGTAGAGCATGTTTGGGTGAGCTTATAAGCTCTTAAAAACATGTTATAAGATGTCTAAGAGAGCTTATGAAATGTTAAAATGTGTTTGGTGAAATTTTTTGAAAAACGATCTTATTAGCTCCCAAAATAAGATGTTAGGAGCTTAACTCTTTTTAGAAAAGTAAGGAGATCCTAACTTATTTTTAAAATCTTCATAGGCACCTTCATTTTTAACTATTTTAATTACGAAATTGTTATTACTAACGTCTTATAAAATAAAATGGCTTATTTTATCTAAAAACTTAAACAACTTATTTTTAAAATAAAATATAACATCTTATAACTCCAAAAACATCTTATGAGATAAAGGAACCTATAAGACATTCTGAATAAGCTTAGC
>JACFYI010001910.1:909230-920535 GCA_014898755.1 Handroanthus guayacan
CGTTGCTTTCAACTTTGCTAACGAGGTGTTTGATGAAATTCCCGCTCCAAATGACGCGGGCAAATTTGTGTTTAACATACTAGGGGTTCTTGGGGGGCGTCTTTGTATGATTGATACTCGAAGCCAGGATGTTTGGATTATGGAAGAGTATGGTGTGAAGGATTCTTGGACAAAATTCAGTATTGAGGTTGATTATGATTTGGGTATAAGTAAGCCTTTGTGTTTTATTGGAGATGAGGAAGTTGTGTTTGTGACGGAAGGGGAACGTTTGGTTGTTTATAATTTGAAAGAGGGAACTTTGAGGGTCATGGTTGTTGATGGAGCGTCGGCTAAGTTTGTAGATGGAGGAGCCTTTGTGGGGAGCCTCGTCTTGCCTGCGTTGAACTGAATATACAGAATGGAAAGTGTAGGTAAATATCCTTTTGGTTTGTGATTGTGTTTCTTGATCTTTTGGATGACTTGTTACCATGTTGTGCTCATTTGTTAGCTTGATTATATGATGTTTGAGAAATTCAAGTTATATTTGATGTGAGCGAATCAGGTGCTCTTCTCACTATTATCATAGTGAAGTTTTCGTGGAATTCCTACAATATCCGCTAGATTACCTATGAATGTGTACCTAAACTTCAAAGAGCCCTTATTTATAGGGCTGGATCACACATCTCGAGGGCTTAAAAACACATCATATTCTACTCTTCTAATGCCAATAGGACTTGGATTTGTAAATCTTGACCCTTTGAAACCTGTGACCTTTATCATGGCTTCGCTAAATCATAACCTCGTGGCATCTTTCCAACCCGTAAGGTAGGTCGAGGCTCATTTGAGGGCTCGTCACATGAATAGGACTATTTGGGTTTCAAGTTAGCTCGACCGCATCTCTCCAGCCAAATATGACGATCATCTAAAAAAATTATCTTACTTTGGTTTGTGAAAAGTGACAAATCACAATGGTAAGACTGCAATTTCTCTTGTTCTGTTAGTAAGATGTGAATATATAAAGTTCCATCACATTCAGTTTCTGATAACAAACTTATGCTTTTCTTCTTGTGCAGACTCATGCATATTGTGACAGGTTTAGGAGAAGAATTGTCACTCCACATGCAAATAAGTTGATTTCATGATATGTAGACAGTACTGTATGTTTTCATGTTGTATAACCATACAATTTATAGGCCATGTTTACTTTAGCTTTTGGGTATAATGGGAGTTTAGGTGTATTGATGGTTTAAATAAGGTTTAAATGGACAGTATGAATATGGTGTTTTGTTCACTTTGGATGTTCTTGTAGACTTAAATAACTTACTTTAGTGGTTTGTTTACTTTGGATGATTTGGGTTGACGTAGGTTGTGAAATCTAATGTCCATAATACCCCTCAATATCCTTAAAATAAAATTAAAAAAAAAAAAAACCTAAGCTGCTAAACAAATAACATACACAACCGACATCTCCCCCCGCCCCCCCAATCCCATAAAATTTTTGTATTTCAGTACAAGAACAAATGCATCAGGGTCTCATTTAAGAATCTCCAACACAAATCATCCTTTTGAATTCCCCCAATTTGTAGCCTGTAGAAGCTTTTCTTAAATTAAAAAAATAAAAAAAAAAGAACAAACCACTTTCCATTTTTCTCCATTTCTTCTCATCACTAAATGAAACCACTACAGCACACTTTACAAAATGAAGTTAAGCCATTTTAGCGTGGAGCACTGACATTCTGTGTAGCCTTGATGCGTCGGGAGTTTTCTTTCTTTCCTTCCTTACTTCTTTCTTTCTTTCTTTTTCCCCTCCCCATTTTTGTTTTCATTTGTCTTGGGCCCTTGATTTAGTACTTAATTTTAGCTCTTGGCTCAGCTTCTCCGCCGTGGTCTTTTGTGGGAGGAAGTGAGAGAAAGAACCAATTTTGGGAGTGGAGTTTTGTGGCAATTGGGGGTCATTTTTATCAAGTATAGGGGCACCCTTGTAATATGCCAAAGTGGGTAAAAATTTGGTTACATAAACCAACAAAAAAATTAGGTTTTGGAAACCATCCATAAACCAACTTAAATGCGGGTTGGAAGGGAAAGCCCCGAATTTGCTGACATGTGAAGTAAACATTGGTGTAAGTGAGTTTATTAATCCCAAACCACCATAATCAGCTGAAGTAAACGCCTCCATAGAGTTTACTAGATATGCATATGCATAGAGAAAGATTAGAATTTAAGTTTGTTAGTGAAGATTATGCTGTTGTCTATACCATATGGTATATCTCACGTCTACACACATACATCTTGCTTAGTATTATTATAACCTGAAGTTGAAAGATTTTAAACCTATGAATGAGTACTAACTTGCATTATAAAAAAATAGTTAGTACAAATCAAAAGTGCGATTTACATGATTTTTATTAACTAATTGTAATAACTAGGTATGAAACTATCACCTTGATTATTATAGATATCTACAAAGGGAAAACCTACATTTTGTGAACATAAACAACTGAAAGAACTAGCAATCAATATACATTTATATTCCAAAACCACTTGGCATAATTAGCAAAAAAACAAAAAAGGAAAAAGAAAAATATCAAGGAAAAATTATGGTACTTATTACGTAAAAGTATAATATATATTTTTTTAAAAAATAAAAACTACGGATGCATTTAGATTATGGTGCATAAAAATACGAGTATATTACAAATAATGAAAACAAGTATGGAACAAAAATACTGCAAATATAATACAATGATAACATTTTTTATGCTTCTTTTTACTCATACCTAGTCTTTTATTAATAGATTTCTCTTATATCAAGCATATTATCCTTTGAAATATACAGCTTTGTAGATAAACTACATTAATGCATATTTTTATCGTCCTACATGAGTAGCAATATGTGAATTAAAATATGAAATCTTGAACAACTAACTCATTAATATAGTTACAAAAAAAAAAGGAAAAAAAAAACTCATTAATATAAATATTTTTAAAAGAAATTAATTAATTAATGCATATCTTTTAAAATTTTTGAGTGATCTATTGGTCAACGTTGGCATATCCAAGTTTGCAGATGCTTTAAGGATTGAAAAGTTGATAAATACTAAAGGCCAAGGATACTGATTTAAATTGTGTTAATTACCCCAAGGCATGACCTGATTAGAGAAATATCTCTTGTACTTTGAAAAATTACAATAACACGTCAACTACACATACAATTAGAAATCTTGGACACCTCACAAACTAAGTAAAACATTACAATTAAACTCCGTGTTAATCTAATTGTAATGTGTGTTACCATAATTTCTCAAACCACGTATGGTACTTTTGTGATTAAGTCAAACTTCGAGAGGTATTGAAGTAGTTATCCTTTTAAAGCTTAATCAAAGATCAAATGGCATGGGAAGGAATCATAAAATTAGATGCGAGTGGAGCCAAAATTGATCTGATCGACCCAACCTGATCCTACACCACCACTCGATCATCCATCGGAAGGGAGCTAGACTTAGATTAACAAGATGTCTAGACCAAGCCCTTTTTCTTTAGTGCAAAACAAATATATATATATATATATACGATTAAAAAAAATTATTGAGATCATAAGGATAGATGTATGTTGGGATTCACTTGGATAATTCCATCATGGTATTGGAATTATGACTACTTCCCTTCAAAAGATTAAAGGGTTTCAAGTATTGGATACTCTTACATGTCTGAGTTTCACATGGTATTACGTTATGAGAACATACTCCTAGGGCATGTTTACTTTTATGGATAGCACCAATATATGATTAATAAAATATATGATTAAATGCAGGATATGATTACTTATACTAGTAATATTTTGTTTACTTTGAATGACTACTTGAGATATATAAATTAAATCGATGTTTACATTGATTGACAAAAGATGGGTCTAAACGTGCAGTTCCCATCACACCATTTCTATGAATAAAAGAAGAGAGGTAAAGGGAAAAGAAAAATCTGAAATAAAAACAGCAAAATTCATATTCTCTCAAAACTGTTTTTCTACAAATTTCAAAACCCTCTATTTTTGTTCATTCTTCTTTCCTCGAACCCATTTCTTATTGAAATTAAGCTTCTAAAATTCTCTCCAAACCCATTTTAATTCATGTTTCTATTCATTTCGTTCTTCCCTCGAAGATCCGTATTACTCCTCCAATTTCAATGGTTTGATTATTATTATTTTTTCAACGGAATTCTCCTCAAACCCACTTCAATTCATGTTTCTATTCAACAGAATTGGAAAAAAGCAAAACAAACTTGCCTTGTTAAGACAAAATTAATAGAATATTTGATCTGATAGAGGCAATGCAAATTGTAAGCAAAAGAGAATCACCATGAACCACCTCAAATTCATATAAAATTTAATCTCAAGGAAGCCATTTTGCTCCAGGCCGCATGAATTTTTTTTCTTCGCTATGGTTTTTTTTTCAATTTATTATTTATTTATTATTATTATTATTATTATTATTATTATTATTATTTTCCTGAGGATTCTGTGGTGGGTTGATTTTAGTTTGGCGGAGGATGGAAGGATAAATGAGACATTTTCCTCTTTGAAATTGGAATAGATTAATTAATCACGGCTCCCCGGCTAGATAAATAATCAAGAAAAAAGGCTACTTTGTACCGGGCCTCACTCCTGTCATGGTCCTTCACACTTTGTAAGTCAAGCAAAATCAATAATGGATAGGCCTAAAAATAGTGAGTCTAGCCCAATCCCACAATGTAAACATACCTTTTCTAGCAAAAGTTCTGTGACAAATATGATTATATTATTATAGATAGATGACATTTGTAATTAAAAAAAATAGTGGATTTTTTTTTTAAAAAAAAAAGAGCAAAGATACCTATATATAAAACGTGGATCTCAAGTAGCTAATTATTCTAATGGTGTGTTTTCACGTGTTATACCTAAAATACCCTTTAATATTAACACACTCTAATAACCACTTATGAACTACTAGAAAATCGTAACTTATATCTATTTTCGAATTATGTATGTACTTATATTAAATATATATATAATGTTTTATTTATTAAATCACATAAGTTAAGTACTCATTATGCTTTAATATATATGAAATATATATATTGATTTCTTTATGCCTGTGTATTAAGTATGCAATGGATGCTAGTTTGTATTATAGCACTTGAGACGAATTTTTAATAGAGTACTATAATGGTTTTTGATATGTGATGAAAATTCCATTACAAAACTAGTTTTTTGACATATTTTGATTTCGTCATAAAAGTAACTAGTGATAAGAATAATTTACTTTATGGTATTCAAATATTAAGTCGATTTCAAATGACATGAACAATGCCTAGATAATTAGCTAGGCCACATCACAAATTGGATAGGTGAAGTAGCTCAAGGTCCATGAAGGAGGTGTTTGCAACTACTTTTGAAAAGCACTTTTCAACTTCTAACTTTAGCTTTACCTAAATCATTTTGTATTGTTTGGAATTGGAACCACTACTTTGCATTTGATTCTCTAATATTAAGCAGTAAAAAGTTAACAGTTAAAAGCAATACAAATCTAACTTTTGCAGCTTCTTGGTGTTTTTAACTTTTATCATACAAATTATCAAAAAAGAAATAAACTATCAATACCCAATTCATTATGCAAGAACATATCAAATTTTCGTGAACTCTAGTATGGATAATTACATTTTGTCATCCGAACTATCACTATTTTTACATTTCACCTATTAAATTTTTTTTTTTTTTTTTTGATTCAATAGACTATAGACTTTTAAAAAAGTTATATACAGTATGGCCTCATTTTCGATGGAATATTTGCAAATATTCCCTCAATATTTTAACATCAACTACAACTTCAAGTTGTAACATATAGCATCATCTTTTGTATAATCAGCATTCGAATCTTGAAAGAGTACCCAGAAATATGTCACCTTGCTTACCATATAGGCAAGAGCTCTTCAGCATAGACCATAAAAGGATAGGATGACAATTTGGATTTGTCAAATTTAAAATTTGATCCGTTATGATTTTCATGTATTCAGTAAATTGGACCCACTATACCGGTTTTATAATTTTAAGAATATTTTTTTAAGCAAAAACAATAATCCTAATTTTTTGAATAAAAAAGTATTGTTAACAAAAATTTAGTTATTTATAAATAAGTGTCTAATATATGTTATTTATATATATAATTATAGATTCAGTGCATAAATATTTATTAATGTAACAAGAAAATAGAGAAATTAGTACTGAAAGGACCTAGTACATAAAATAAAACAAATATAGTTATTTCATAAAAACTATAAATTTCTAACACACATGTAAGGTCCACATAGAGAATTCCTTCAAATACAAAAATTCCCCTAGAGGGCGAAAAGGTTTATCATGAGAGGGGAAATCCTCCAATAACTATAAGTACATGACTAACATTTAAATACCAATAAAAAAAGACTCAAATTTATGTGTGTGTGTGTATATATATATGTGTGTGTGTGTGTGTTCGTTTTTTCTTTTTTTTTTTTTTTTTGGCCAATAAGTTTTTTTCTTTTGTCAAACAAGTAAGATTTGTGTTTATATGCAAAAGTGAGAAAAAATGACATTAAACCATCTAAATTTTGGATGTTTTTGTATTTTGTAACCTAAACAAAAAAATTTTGTACTAAACCATCTGAATTTCGCGAAATTTTACACAATGTAATCTAGATGCATTTTTCAATGAAATATTTCACTGAAATTATCTCACACGCTATGCTTATATGAATAGTAAGGTGGAATTGGCAATGAAAATTTTCATTTTATCACCTGAGCTTCGTGAAAACTTGCACAATGTCACCTGATAGCATATTTTGGTGGAATATTTTACTGGAAAAATGCACGTCGGTTGCATTGTGTAAAATTTCGCAAATCAGGTGCTTTAGTGCAAAAATTTTTTTGTTTAGGCTGTAAAATATAAAAATGTCCAAAGTTCAGGTAATTTAATGTTGTTTTCTCCAAAAATTAACCTAAAGTTATTTGTTAATGAGTTGTAAAATTAATTCTATTTCAAAAGATAATTATAAAATAATTTTCAAGGATAATGTAAACTTATTCTTTTTTCACTTAGCTTTTAGTATTTATTTTTTCTTCTATTTTTTCCTCCAATTGTAATTTTCTTTGTTCCAACTTTATTTCTTTCAAAATTTATTTTTTAAGTGTGTTATTTTATATAATAAGTTCAAGCAACAATATGTCAAAAATTAAGAAATGTGCGTTAGAAAAAGTTACACGCCTTCTCTTCCAAGGTGCACTATACAAATAGCAACACGATTAAAGCAGATGCCATAGTAGACATGAAGTAAGTTGTTCCAAGTGCTTTACTATTTTGCATGCCAAATTATGCCCTTCAGATCAATTATGATGCAAAAAATCATTGAGAATTCACTTAGTACATATATTATAGAACCATAAGATTTTTCAATTAAGGAATTTTGATGCTTTACTTGTTCTCAACCTGAAGATTCTTTAGGTAAATTGAAATCAATGATTAAAATTGGGAAATACCTTTGATATGAAATCCCTTCTATAATTCAATATCTTGAACTGATGATCACCGGAAATCTATTCATAGGAAGACCTGATGATTGTAATTGTAATAAAATGGTTTTTCCAACATTAATAGGGGAGCAAATGTTTAGATCCTCACAAAATAATGTGAACAAAAATGATCAACAGGAAATCCACCCAAAAAATGTTGCAAATCAATTGTCCAATGTATTTTTTAACTTAAGAAGATTACCGAACCTTCCATATCATCTAAAAATGGTCCGATTCAGATTGATGTCCTTTAGAACAATTCTAGTCTGAATAAAATTAAGTCACATTTGAAGCGTGATAAACCAACATATTCTAAACAAAAATCACTCACTCCCTTATTAAAAGAGAAGAGAAGAAGTTATAGGAACCAACAAAAGAAAATATAAAAATCGTAAAAAAGTATTTCAAATGAAAAAAAGAATATACATTTTTATTGTTATCAACAATTGTGGCAAACTGGATGCATGTGCCTAAACTTTCTTTTTACAAAATTAAAAATATTTGTTTATTTTAAATAATAATAGATATTTTTATTTACTGAATACTTTTACTTAATTTATTATGTAAAATAATATGATTGAAAGATAAATTTAGAGATAATATAATTTGAAAAAAGAAAAATTATAATTGAAAAAAAATGAAATAGCAAAACAAATATTAAAAAAATTAAAGAAAAATATTTTATAATGACTTTATAATTATTCTGTAATTATTTTTAAAATATAATTTTGTTTTTCTATGTATTTAATGACAGATCAAAATAAAACATGATGTGCTCTTGCTTTATATATACATAGTGTAAGATATAGGGGGTGTTTGGCATTACTTTTGAGAGCAGTTTTTAGCTTCTAACTACCGAAAAGTGGTTTTAAGATTTTTTTTTTTTTTTTTTGTTTTTTGATAAATTGTGGTTTTGGGATTGTTTGGTAAGACTATTTCTGCTTTTGCTTACTTTTGAAAGTAGCTTTTAACTTCTATTTACTGAAAAGTGATTTTGATATATATATATATATATGTATATATATTGATAAATTGTGGTTTTGGGAGTGTTTGATAAGATAATTTCTGCTTTTGCAAAAGTAATTTTAAGCTAAAATCAGCTAAAATTTAAAAGCTTGTCTTGAGATATTTTTAGATTTTAGTTTCTACTTTTCAGTTAAAAAATTATAAAAATAATATATTATCTTTTTTTTTATAATTTAAAATTTAAAAATATAATTATATATATGAAAATCATTTTTTTTTAAATACCACAGTTACTTCTTAGTAGATTTTTATTTTTAATTATAAATATCTTCAATTTTTACTACTCTCTCTTACAACTAGCATCTCAATTTCTACGCAAAAATTATTTCTTTTTAAAGCAAAGGCAATGCCAGGCACCCTCATATATAATATCTGTATATATGTATGTGGGAGAAAAAAAAAAGACGCATAAGAGGAAAAATATAAAAAATAAAAAAATAAAAACAAGAACTGAGAAAAAGAGAAGGAAGAGAAAGAAGCCGGAAAAATAATAAGAGATGCATCTGAAACCATTCTCGCATCGGGAGGTATTTTCTCTCTCTAAAATATAGATATACTGCGTTTCTTTTTTGGGTCTCTTGATGTGTGGGTTAACAGGCGATGATATGTGTATGCGATGTCGATATTTTGCGATCGGTGATAAATAAATCGTTCTTTTATTCGATTACGGATTGAATGTTGAGATAGTTGTTTTTGTTTCATCTTTAATTTGATTTTCTGTCGAATTCAAGGGTTTCGGTTAGGTTTCTGCTTATTTAGCCAAGATTCTATTTGTTGTTAGGGTTCTTTTTTGGCGGTTCTTTGTTTCCTTTTCTTAATATTTTTTCTTTGTGGGCGTGTTGGTGGGCGGTTATAGAATTGAATTCTGTGTACTCCTTGCGTTGTGATAACTTATGAATGTGATGATTTTTGGGTTTCTGATGATTAATTGGAATGATTGAGTAATAACTAAAGTCCTCTTTAGCATTACTCTGTTATAGAAGTTCTTAATTGCTCTTATTCAGCGTGTTACCGTACTCGAATTGTTTAGGGGAGATGGTATATGAAAATATTTAAGGACCTAATTTCAACTTTCTGTTGAAATCTATTGGTGTGACTGTGCATTAAGCTTTTTTTTTTCTTTTTTTTTTTTAATTTACTTACGTTGAGTTTCTCCCTTCATGGATTATTACGGTTGCTCATATGCATTGTCATTGTAAAATTGTAGGGTTCTTGTTGAGAGATTGGGGATCAATCTACTGCTTGTCTTGGTTTTGTTTTGAAATTCATCTGTCGTTGACGAGGTAACTACTG
Source organism: Handroanthus guayacan (assembly GCA_014898755.1). Classification (NCBI taxonomy): domain Eukaryota; kingdom Viridiplantae; phylum Streptophyta; class Magnoliopsida; order Lamiales; family Bignoniaceae; genus Handroanthus; species Handroanthus guayacan. Next base: position 919,108 of record JACFYI010001910.1, read on the forward strand.
ATCTGGTGCTCATTTTCTTATTATGCCAAGATTTGTTGATTTTGTTTGTTTGACATGTTTTAACTGCAAAAGGTTATCTATTTGGCTTGTTGTCTTGACTGTCATTTCTGGTGTGCAAATGAATAATTGTCTTTATTGAAGTGCTCTGAAAATATACTTCTATCAGAAGTTGAATTTATTAGCATAATTTTGATGAGCTTGAGCTAGATTATTACTTTATCATACTGCATCTGATGGCTTGTTGATTTTTGCAATTCTCTTAGGTACTGAGTTTTAATGTTTTTCATGGTCTTTTGCTATTGTCTTAGTTTACTATTTGTGTGTCAATGGCAGGTTTTGAACCTGAATTAATTGGTGGCATTGTGTGGATCTCGAACTGTTACAAAAGATGACGATGAACCAGCGGAATACCATTGATTTAGAGCAAGGATGGGACTTTATGCAAAAAGGGATTACAAAACTGAAAAATATTCTAGAAGGATTGCCTGAGCCACAGTTCAGCTCAGAGGATTACATGATGCTCTACACGTATTATTCTAATTTTCTGTGTCATTAACATGTGATTTCATAGGCTGTTGTGTCATTTTCAATTGCATATGATTTTCCTTGAATTGATTCTTATTTACAGAACAATATACAACATGTGTACGCAAAAGCCCCCACATGATTATTCTCAGCAACTGTATGATAAGTACCGGGAGGCTTTTCAAGAGTACATTACATCAACGGTAAGGATGAATCCGGATGTTTTATTTCCTGGTAGAGCATTATAATGATATATATTATGCACACAAACATGGAAGTACTCATTATAGTTCCTGGCGATCTTTGGGATATTATCTTTTCTAGATGTCCAACCCAGTTTCTGAAGATGCTTCATGGTTGTCGCGAGTGCGTAGCAAACTATAGGGCAGAGGCCTTGTGGGGCTATAGCACATAGTGCACCACAAAGCGCGTGCTTCATTGACATAAAGCGAACAATGAAAATAAAATCATAGTTTTCTATAATGTAGCTATATACCAAAAATGTCAATAAATCTGAACAACTACAAATCCTATAAACAGCTAAATGAAGAAAATATTATGTTCATTTTTCAGCATTTTCGGCATTATTTTCAGCAATAATTTAATTCATTTTTCAACAATTAACCAAATATATTTTCAGCATCCCATAAATTTTCAGGAAATTAAAGGAATTTTCAGCAGCATGTATTTTTATTTTTAAGCATATATTTTCATCAATAATTTCATCAAATTCCAGCAAATTAATTAATTATTTTTTCAGCATGCCATATATTTTCGTCTAATATCTTTAGCTGATTAAAGGAATTTTCAGCACATATTTTCATTTTTCAATAGAAACTTCAACTTAAATTTTCACCTTTATTAAAGAAGAAAATTTGAAAAAGAAAGGGCAAGATAGGGGGG
>JACFYI010001910.1:920578-938202 GCA_014898755.1 Handroanthus guayacan
GAGTCAAGAAAAGAAGAAGAAGAAGAAGAAGAAGAATAAAAAGAAGAAAAGAAGAAAACAGAAAAAGATGAACAAAGAAAAGAAAGGAAACCAAATCTGACAGCAGTGGGTGGTGGCCAACGCCGGCTCAACGGCAGCCCGGCAGCAGTTGGAGTGGAGGTCTGTAGCAATATAGCAAGTTTGGTTCAAATGGGCAGCCAAACTTTGTCTGGAAAGAATAACCCTGGACTCTAATTTTGACACTAAGTGTACGGGCTTTGGAGCCCAAAAGCGCCCATAGCGCATGCTTTGTGCGTGGCTCTGCACAGCACAGAGGGTGCGCCTTGCTGTGCCATGCGCTATAGCGTGACTCGCACGCTATTGACAATTGTGAGTTGCATGTTAGTTTCTCACGTTCTATTTTGATGTTTGACTTCTCTGCTCTTCGTTTAGGTACTGCCTTCTCTGATGGAGAAGCATGATGAGTTCTTGTTGAGGGAGCTCGTGAAAAGGTGGTCTAATCATAAAGTCATGGTGCGATGGCTTTCGAGATTCTTTCATTATCTTGATCGGTACTTCATAGCCAGAAGATCACTTCCAGCACTTAAAGAAGTTGGTCTGACATGCTTCAGAGACCAGGTAACTCTTGACTATATCCAATTTTTATGTGGTTTTCTCAACATCCACTTTTCCTTTTTATGTAAATTTTACATGTAACTAAAAGGTACTGAATTAACTAGAATTTGAGCAGATTTTTCAAGCTCTGCCTGTTTCTTCTGCCTTCTTGTTTGTATCCATCTTCTTTTCAATTGGGTTGTTAAAATTTCAGAACCTGGCTTCTAATTTCAGGTATATCAGGAGTTAAATGGGAAAGCAAGGGATGCTGTTATATCTCTGGTATTTCTGTATTATTGTTTACTTTTATACCCGTCTATTCTTTGCTCTGTTTTGAGGTTTCAATATATTTTTATTTTCTCGCTAGATTGATCAAGAGCGAGAAGGAGAGCAAATAGATCGAGCTTTATTAAAGAATGTACTGGATATTTTTGTTGAAATTGGAATGGGGCAGATGGATTATTATGAGAATGACTTTGAAGCAGCAATGCTGAAGGACACAGCAGCTTACTACTCTCGGAAGGCTTCTAATTGGATCTTAGATGATTCATGTCCTGATTATATGATGAAAGTTAGTTTTTTTTTTTTTTTTCCAACTCATAACCCCTTCCCCTGAGAACACACATAGACACATGTGTAGGTGGCTAAAATGCCTCTACCCACACTACTTTACTATGACTTCTAATAATCTTTCTGAAAACCCAGGCTGAGGAGTGTTTGAGACGAGAAAAGGACAGGGTTTCTCATTATCTTCATTCAAGTAGTGAGACAAAGTTGCTTGAGGTTTGTTCTTGCTTTTGTATAGTCAGTCCTGGATTTGGGTCATTTATTAGCATCCCAAGTAATGGAATGTGTTCTAAAGTGATTTATTCAGGTAGTTTTCCCGGTTCAGTTTTATGTTTTCCTGTGTTGTTGAGTTGAATATCTTTTTAATTCTGATAGAAAGTACAACACGAGCTGTTGACTGTGTATGCCACCCAACTGCTAGAGAAAGAGCACTCAGGTTGTCATGCGTTACTAAGGGATGACAAGGTACTTAAACTACGAAATCGATGGATGAATTTGGATGTGTTATCTGAGCTGAGATCGTTGATGCTAAAGCCCAGAATTTCCTATTCATTAGGTAGAGGATTTGTCAAGGATGTATAGGCTCTTTTCCAAAATACCTCGAGGCTTAGAACCCGTTGCTAATATTTTTAAGCAGGTTTGTAATGATTTTGCTTTAGCCTTGTGGGAAACAAGTGCCAGTTAAAAATCTTATGCTGCTCATACTTTTTTCCAAGTATATGAAGCGTTCAATGCTAATGTGTAATGGTTTCTCAACAGCATGTTACTGCTGAAGGTACTGCTTTGGTTAAACAAGCAGAAGATGCTGCAAGCAATAAGAAGGTTTGTTTGTCCCTAAATAATTTACTATGTTCTGTTTAGTCAAGCTCGTTGTATGTAAGTTCTGTCTTCTGTCTAGTAACTACCATGTAACTATTGTTATGTAAACGTTATGTTTGTTATGTTCTATTTAGTTATGACATATAATTCATTGAATGGATAGGAAAAATTATCAGAGCTATCGTATCATTCACATGCATTTATTCTTCGACATAGTGATTTCAGCCACGAATTAACTTATATGATGAAAAACTGGGAAAGCATTGATTTCCATAACATGCTTTTCAGACTCAGGCCTGAATTTGTAAATGGTTTTTGTCTTGCGTAGGATATTTGGTGCTTATTTTTGTCAGATATTACTAAAATATCAGTGTGTGAGTTTCACGGTATGAGATTTGTGATTCTGAAAAAAAATGTTGATTTGTTGATTTGTTGATTTTTCCTGATTTGATTTAATCCTACTTCCCAGTCAGAAGTGTGAAAATTTGTGGGGGACATTTATTATCTTTATGGTGTGGTTTAGAAAGTTTTCTTTATTTCATCACGTAAGATATGACCCCTGTCTCTAAATCATTGTTTTGAAGGAATGCTTTTTAAACCTTTCACTAAGTTTGACTTTGAAAAATGTACTTAATGAATATGTTTTCTTTCTATAGTTGAATATTTGTGCATCTTTCTAATGTTAAGCGGTTTCTTACAGGCAGAGAAGAAAGACGTGGTGGGGTTACAGGAACAGGTAACTTATTCTGAATTTTCTTAACTTTCTGTATGTTTTCATTGTTTGAAATTAATTCATTTTTGTGATCCAGGTATTTGTGAGAAAAGTAATCGAGCTCCATGACAAATTCATGGCATATGTGAATGATTGTTTCCAAAATCACACGCTTTTCCACAAGGTTGGAATAATGAATTGCATATGTTTATATTCGGCTTGCTCTTCACTCCAGCAATATGCAATTTTCTCCATTTCTCATGCTTCTCATATATAGGCTCTTAAAGAGGCCTTTGAAGTCTTCTGCAACAAGGGTGTTGCTGGAAGTTCTAGTGCTGAACTTCTTGCCACATTTTGTGATAACATTTTGAAAAAGGGTGGAAGTGAAAAATTGAGTGACGAGGCTATTGAAGAAACTCTGGAGAAGGTGTGTTTTGTCATTTCACTTTGATTTCATAATTGTTGGCTATTGCATGTTGAAAGCTGTGATTGAGATTTCAACTATCCCTCAGGTTGTAAAACTGCTTGCTTATATCAGCGATAAGGATTTATTTGCCGAATTCTATAGGTGAGCTTAACTTAATGATGTGCTAGTTTGTATTAATTTCTGTTCTTCAAGATTACATTATGCCTTAATTCTTTTTGCCGCTGTTGTTAACAGGAAAAAGCTTGCACGTCGCCTATTATTTGATAAAAGTGCTAATGATGAGCATGAAAGAAGTATCCTGACAAAGTTAAAGCAGCAATGTGGTGGCCAATTTACATCAAAAATGGAAGGGATGGTAAGCCATCATATTATCCCCTATTCTGAATCAGCAATCATATATTACATTGGGTTTGGATTTCTAACCCCTTGCAATGGTTCCAGGTCACAGATTTGACACTGGCAAGGGAAAATCAAACCAGCTTTGAGGAATATCTTAGCAATAATCCAAATGCAAATCCAGGGATTGATTTGACGGTGACTGTCCTCACGACAGGTTTCTGGCCAAGTTATAAGTCTTTTGATCTTAACCTTCCAGCAGAAATGGTATGCTTCTAGATGAGAAATCTAGTCTGTTGTTGAAACCTCAGTTTCGCTAACTTCTTAACTTGTGTTCTAGGTCAAGTGTGTCGAGGTATTCAAAGAATTCTACCAAACAAAAACGAAGCACAGAAAACTTACATGGATATATTCTTTGGGCACTTGCAACATCAATGGAAGATTTGAACCAAAAACAATTGAGCTGATTGTGACCACCTATCAGGTTATTTGGCTGGATGTTATGTTAACTCATCTTGGGCTGATTCCTGTAATATTATGGTGATTGCAACTTTAAATTCCTTTCTCCAGGCTGCAGCGCTGCTGCTGTTCAATGCTTCAGATAGATTAAGTTATCAGGAAATCATGGCTCAGTTGAACCTGTCAGATGATGACGTTGTTAGGCTGCTTCACTCTCTTTCATGTGCCAAGTATAAGATTCTGAACAAGGAGCCAAACACCAAAACAATTTCTCCTACAGACACTTTCGAATTTAATTCGAAGTTCACTGACAAAATGAGAAGAATCAAGGTACTTGTGCCCCACCACTATTCTTGTATGGCTGTGCTTGTGGGCGTGTGTGTGTGAGAGAGAGAGAGAGAGCAAGTGATAGCAAGAGTTCTTTGTCCTGATTAGATTATGTTGTTTACTGCTCGCTTGGGAATGCAGATCCCTCTTCCCCCTGTGGATGAGAAAAAGAAGGTGATTGAGGATGTTGATAAGGACAGACGGTATGCCATCGATGCCTCAATTGTGCGTATCATGAAGAGTAGGAAAGTCTTGGGCTACCAGCAGTTAGTTATGGAGTGCGTTGAGCAATTGGGCCGTATGTTCAAGGTATGCTTCTTATTGTCGCTTTGACACTTTCATATGCAAAATTCTATCAATTATGAAATGCAATGCATTCTGCAGCCCGACGTTAAAGCAATCAAAAAGAGGATCGAAGATTTGATCACTCGCGATTATCTAGAAAGAGACAAGGATAACCCCAACTTGTTCAAATACTTGGCATGATTCTGAAAACCAGTGCAGAGAACGTGGACATGCGTGGAGCTCAAAACTGCTGTAAATTCTGCCGTATGTTTATGACTTCTTTCGATGAGAATTCTTGTACATTTTGCCCCAAAGCTCAAAGGACCACCCCTACAGTTTGGTTAATCTTGTTCAGGAATTAATAGTTTTCCTTAGTCCCAGCCCATGTATGGTATTTATTATCTGAAATGCTTTCAGATTGGCCTTTTCCATTAAGTAAATGTAAAGATTTCAGTAAAAGATGTCTCAAGATTGTTGTCTAAGTCTTCTTTTCGCTTTCCTATTGTTAAACCATAAAAGGTTGTTCTGGTACCCTAAACGCTATATTCGAAACCTCAACACCTCCTAAGGTATGGTCTAATTATAGAAACGTAGTATATAGTTAGGAGTATCAACTTAAACCCTTAAGTGTATTTGATTAACAAGGGATTTATTAGTAGATCCCCTAGTAGGAATGTCTTAGTCAGTATGTTAGTGTCGTTTTATTGTATTATTATACAAGTTTGTTGAGTTTTCTATCTGTTGAATTAATGTCGGAGTGTGATATTATAATTTTGGAAACCACAAGGAGTGTTGCTATAATTAGATCAAATCTCACACGTGTTGAGGTAATATTTCTTATTTATAATGGTTACTATTTAATGAATTATGAAAATCTAATTGTAGGGAAGCACCCCTTGTAGGTTCATTACTAAGTTAGCGTGTTAGATTTTCAAGTAGTTTAATTATAATGTTACACTCATTATGATAAGTTTTTTTGTCAGTTAATATTAAAGCATATTGTTATAATCTTTCAAATCACAAGAGATATTTTTATAATCAATTAAATCTCACAATAGACGAGGTGCTATCCCATCTTTGGAAAATGAACTATGAAAAATCATATTTTAGTGAAATAAATTGAGTAAAAAAGTGGTTTGTATTAGTGAAGTTGGCACTTAGCTATTGTATATTGATAATGGTAGACGCCAACTTTCATTTGCTCTCAATTATATAACTATATTATACTCTCTAGTGGGTTGGCAACTCAAAAGCCAAAGAGCACGTTTTGTCTTTTGTCTTCTTCCCTTAAAAATGGCCTTTTCAAGTCAAGCAAGCAAGCAATTTATTTGGAAGATGATTTCATCTCACTAGCACACTAGATCTTCATGATGACGATAACTAATTAAAGCTCTAAAAGGATGGTTCCGTTGACAAAAGTGTAACGTGTAATACAAAAGAACCATTAATAGTAAATCTAGCATCGTAGATCCATTAAGTGTGTGTCCGATCTCTAATCATAGTTTGAATCTATAGCAATTAAGCTACGTGTTTTAGCGACACATGGGGCCAAGTATATATGCAATCTTGAATTAAGTGTAATTGTATTTATAGCACTAGGTGAGCAGTTTGACCTAATTGAACACTGCATTTGATTTGAAAACGGTTAATTTAGATGACAAAAATCTTAAAGGAGCTTATGTGACGGTATAACTAGACTCCCTGAAAACTTATACGTGTTAGATTAATTGGGTATCTATTTATAATGTATCAAGTAGTAATTTTCAAATCATATGGAGTGTTGAAGTAATTAATTATTGCTACTTTATAATCTTTTTCTATCTTTTTTGGCCTTGAACTAATTTTGAAAATTCAGGATTTTGTTGAACCTCCAACGATCTTGACTCGATTGTACTTAGATTCAAGTTTAGGTAACATAGTTCATGATGAAGAAACTCTTAAATATACTTAGATATTCTTCTCTACCTCTCAAACAAGAGGGAATCAGCCACAAGTGTGTGTGTGTGTTTTGTTTTTTTTTTTTTTTTTTTTTTTTTTTTTCCTGTTTTTTCCTTTTTTTTTTTCCTGTTTTTTCCTTTTTTTTATTTTTTTGCTAGTGGAGAAAGTGAAGAAGAATAGGAGACGGAAAATGACAGAAATCTAAATAGCAGCACTCTATACGTGCAGTTAAAGTTGCATTAAATCAGTGCCAATGATATTCCATTTACTCATTATGCCCTTCAACTCATAAAAATAATTACAAAATAAATATTTATAATTTATAAAAATAATTGAAAATAATAATTTCTCAAGAAATTAATAAGGGCCCATGAGCACAATAGTTCAATAGCTCATAGCTTGAGTACTATAAACACCCCCAAAGACATCAATTAAAAGATTACATATTCATTAAACGAGCATTTTACTCTCAAATTTCAAAGAATGTTCACTTTAATTACGGTCAATCTCAATCCCGAGTCAGAGACCCATCCATCACTATTGATTGTTGGATCGAATACCAGACCACATCAATATTATCGTACGATATTTCATATTACCTATCAATTATGCCAATTTTTGACACTATTTACCTCTCAAAAGCACCAAAAAGTGGACTTCCTCTTTAATGGCTAGACTTTCAAATTCAATATTTAAGCCACAAAAGTAATAAATATGCACCCTTTAATTCTTTATGTCAATTAGAGGGAAACAATGGGCATTCTAGCCTTTTTGTTCGTTTATGGTGGAATTCATTAATTCCTCCTGGAACCCACCAAGTAAGTTGCACTCGTAGAAGTCTTTGTTAATCATTAGATATCAACAGTGTCTAACTATAAGTTCACTATTTCGTTTCAATAATTAAATTCATTTTGGACATTTGCCAATAACTTTAGCAAACTTTGTTTTGTTTATTCATATTTCTACTCTGTCAAATGCATTACTTGTTTGTAAGCATTCACATACTATTCACACTATGTGGTTAGAAGAACTTTGACAGTAAGAAAAATTATTAATGGAAAGATTTTTCTTGTTCATCGGGAAATGAGATTAAACCCCTGACCTTCTCTTAGAAAAGATGAGAACAATTCCAATTCACATGAGGGGCTTTAGTTAATCAAAAGAAAACTTGAAGATAAATAGTATAATCGCAAAAAATGAGATAAAAAAGTTATTAGGTTGTCCCTCATTCTCCAATACATTTATCATCTACCTTCTTGTCATTTCTTTTCTCTTTGTTTTCCTTAACAGCCAAACAAACTCGAAATTTTTACATTTCTTCAGTACTATTCTTGATGATGACTTGATCCGGTGCCACAATAGAGGTCCTGCCGCATCAAGATATTCTATAGCTATCACGAATTCGATGACATATTTTGTTGTGAAAGAAGTCACAAAAAGTAAAAAAGGGACCTCATTATATCAACTCCCGCAAGTATCTCAACTCCTCAAATATAAACAACACTATGTATCATTAGTCCCCCATTCTCTTTTCTCGTTGAAATTCTTAAACCAAACAAATCTTGACCATCGTCAAGATCCATGGCAAGTTGCTTGTAGTAGTGCTACCATGCTACCCCTCCACTGAGAAAAGCTCTCCAAGCAATGATCAATAGAGACCATTGATTTTCTTTCTTTGCAATTTTTAATACAAAAACATGGGATAGTGAATGGTGATGCTTCTTGATTTCCCCTAATTATTACATCCTACTTTCCAAAACTAGAATATAGTAAGGAAAATAGTAAAAGTGAGTTGGAATCTTACATATGAACCCTTGATTGAATAAAGCACTCACAAATACACATTTTTGACCAAAAGAAAAGAGCCCACATGCTTCCATTAATTATTGGACTCCAAAAACTACTTTTCCAACTATATATATATATATATCATACAACAACTTGCATTTCTATTACATCATACATTTACAAGTACTAAATAAGAAAGCCATTTAACGACTTAATGGAGAAATTAGTTTTTGATTTTGGCAAATTCCAATGTTTTCTTGCCTTGAAGCTTGTTGGTGACATAGTGTTTGCTATACTCTCCATGATTGTATCTTCTATACTTGCAAGAATTATTTTCACCCACAAGTTCTGGTATTGGCCCAAGTTCTATTTCATAACTTGGAGCATAAAATGTAACAATTGATAGTCTATCTTTCTCCTTGTGAGTCACTGCTCTATGCTCCACACTCTTGTATTTTCCATTTGTTAGGACCTGTTTAAATTCAAAAAGAGTGGAACAAGTTAATTATTATTAAAAAGAATCCTAAATTTAGGTCATTTACATTAAAAAAAAAAAAGACTATCTTTTAAAATTACAAATACCCTGCTTGACGTTTGCTTCCTTTTAACAATCTAGTCACGACGGAGTATTTGTAATTTCAAACAAATGTGTGCTTAAAATTTCTCATAGACGGACAAAACGGTATTTATAATTTCCACAGATAGATGGAGATTTTTGTAATAGGTCAACTTTAAGGGAGTCTAAAATACTAAATAAACCATTGAAAAAAAAAACAACAAAAAAGGAAAAGAAAAGACAGAAGAAAACTAAGATGTTCATGATCCGATAACTGGAGCATTGGGAATAAGTTGAACCCCTAAATTTTGGATCATTTACTATCACTTATATGGAAAACTCCATCTTTTGAAATTACAAATACTCCTTACATTTGTCTAGCTCCGTCTTGTATATCAATAGCCGTTAGTCCTTATTATAGAAATTTCAAAGAATTGACTTAGTAGCTACTAGGTTTTTATAATTTCAAGTAGGTATTTTTTTTTTTTTTTAAATGGGTCAAACTTGAAGGGTATTTTGTTAATTATCTCAAAACCCATTAAAAATAAACCAAAAAAAAAAAAAATCCAAGAAAACAAGAAAGAAAACTAGAGATGTTCATGACCTAATACCTCTATGGTATCACCAATATTGATAACAAGAGCATTGGGAATTGGCTGAACTGGTATCCATGTATTTTCTTTAAGTATCTGAAGTCCAACCGAACTTCCTTTTCCTTGTTGCAAAACTGTGAGTGCACTTCCATCAGAATGTGGGCTTAATCCCATAACAAGATCTGGTCTTGGGCATGCTGGATAATAGTTCATTCTTACTGCTTGTACAGCCACACCAAACATCTCTTCAAAAATATCATCATTTAGGTTGAGAGTTATAGCTATGTACTTTAGCAGGTTCTTGCAAAGTTTTCTTATTTCTCTTGAGTATATCTCCACAGTCTCACTGTCATAAAATTTTTAGGCAAAGAATTTAAGTTAGTATGTAAGAGATGTTTGAAGCAGCGTTTGGTGCAAACTCGAAGTGCATGCATGTACTAATTGAGGTATGGTTGGTGCAGGATATATAATTATTGTATTAGATGTGGATGGTTCTAACATGTAGGTGTCAGATCAAAGCTATTTTCGGCAAAGAGTCATGATTATGAGGTTCAAGTAATAATAAAGGCATTTTAGAAATATTACATGAAACACATAAAATAGAAGAACCAGTGTTGTCCATCTATACTTTACAAGTACCAGCCTCTAGATTCCACATCTTTTGGTATGTTTTTATGTGACGTTCCTAGGAAGTCCTTATTTCAAAATTTAACACAGAAAAATAACTACGTCACAAGTACCCACAACATTTTACTACCATTTTGTAGTCTCGTAATCAAGTACGCACATTCATCAATTATACTTTAATTATTAAATGTATAAACACCGGGTACACTGTGAAACTAGTAATGTTTTGATCAAACAATATAGATTAAATGAATAATTACCTCAACATCCCTTAATGTTTGCCTAATTGCAATAATACCCATTAGAGTTTAAGTAACTATAATAACACCACTTGCCATTAGTTTAGCTAATGGAAAACTTAACTGAATATGCCCCCGTGGTTTGGGAAATTCCAATTACTCCTCCTATATGGGAGGTGTTACTACAATTTTTCAAATCAATTTTATGTTAACTGAACTAACAGCAAAGGATGTTACTGTGATTTCTCGAAGTATAGAAAAAAATAATTATAATTAAATCAACTATTGGAGGTGGTGTTTAGATGATTATCCTTGACTAAATGAGACAGAAAGATACAAAAACAGTTCAAAATATAACTACTATTTTGGTTACCTGAAATCACATGGTTTAGTTGGCCAAAGTTTTGGGTTCCTCAGGTAGTGGGGTTCCAAACCAAGTGCAAACATATTGCACCAATCTAATTTTTGGTCTTCTGAGAAAACAAAAGCCTGTCCATATCCTTGAACAGTCCCTGGAATCATTGGATACTTCTGTTTCTCCTCCAAAGGCATCATAAAGAATTCCATAGCCACTTTTTCTATTCTTTCAAGCAATTCCAAATCAATTCCATGGTTTATCACCTGCCATTAGAAAGATAAAGGTTCCATCGTTAGTTAAAGAAATATCTTCAAATGATGCGGTCAAACATCAATCAAGGTCAATCTTGATTAGCGGTCGATCCAAAAATCACGACACACCATCCAAGACGTCGGGTCTGGGCCCGATGATGACCTTCCAATGGTCAGGTCATAATGTGCCAGTGAGGGTCACAGAAACGATCAAGGGCTTGTAAATGGAGCCTGGTTATAACCCTCTGGCGATCAACACAAAGTGTATCAATACAAGAGCGCAACGGGACAGGATCTCCTATTCCAAACGGTGTTTTATCTTCTATTTCATACCAAATACATGTCACGTGTACGTATTGTATTTATTACTAAATATTTTTATGAGGAAATATTTAATACATATGACATGTATTTAAAGTATGGAATAAAAGATAAAATACCATTTCCGAATTGAGGATCTCGTTTCGAGGACAACATGTTTGGCTAAATAACCCTCTTTTACAATCAGCTTTATCTATGCATCAAAGATAGTGCAAAATAGAGAATGAACACGAAAATCGAAAAAAATTAGAGAAACTAAAGTTGATTGTTGGAGGGTTATTTGTTGGGTCTTAACAACTATTCGTGTTCACAAGTCAGAAACCTTATTCGTAAGAAAATGTTGAGATATTGATTAGTGTTTGACTGCATCATCAAAGAACTAAAATAGAGTCCATAATCACCTGGAAAAATCCCCACTCTTCACAAGAATTCATGAGCTTCAATATTTCACTAGAGAACTCATCTTTGGTTCCTTTCACAAGTTTTGAGAAATCAATAACTGGAATTTTGTTGCATGAATGAGGAATGGCTTTATCAAGAGATGGCCTTTCTGTAGTGTCCCTTATGAATCTTTCAGGAATTTGTGATGATTTATTCTTTCTAAGTTCTTGAACATCGTCAATCTGGCCAACTTTGATTTCAGAAATTGGAGCTGGAGCCATCTTTGTGAAGATTTTAGAAGTTGGAAAATATAAGAAAGTACAGGGAAATGTTGTTGTTTTGTAGCTATTGAATATTTGGGATGTATTTATAGATGGAAATGTTGGTGGGTGGGGGATGGGGTGGGTTGGGGGGTGCGGGGTGGGGGGTGGGGGGATTTCCAAATTGCTACCCTTTGTGAAATTTACTTGTGCATGTAACTTGTTGTATTGCTAGTCAATAATTTGATAAGATTCCATTTTATCAGCAAAAGTCAATAATCCTTGTAATTAACAATATAATAATATTGATTTTTTTGGCACTTTGGACGTGACTTTTGGAAAGTTACTAATAAGACAAATAGTTTTGGCAATCACTAATGATACGGAAAAGCTGGAGTAAGATAGGAGCTGAGGAGATTTCTAGACATAGGAAATAACACAATTGAGATGGGTAACATAGGAAACATCTCTATATTTTCGGAGAGGATCTTTAGATCCCATTGCTTTGATTTCAATTTATCTCTTACCATTCGAATAAGAATAACTCCTCTCCTTTCGAAAAGAAAATGAGAGAAAGCACTTTGTTGGGTCGACACTAACATTGAGATGAGTAACAAAGGAAATATCTGTGTTTCTCCCCCAATGAATTTTTATAGTTTTCATGGCTAGCTTTCAATCTGATCATCAAATAAAAAGTGGGTAACTTATCCACCTCTCTTTTAAAGAACTAGTGTTTTCATCTTTTTATAAAAGTTAATAAATATTAAAATTCTGTTAAAAATTCTCTAGAGAAGTAAATTCCCACTTTAACCACAAATTTAGACAACTTAGACAAGCCATCAAACTACTTTAACTCGACTCACATATCAACATATCTTCACAACTTTATTCCTTCGTCTCAAACACAACTTTTCCAAGAAATTAGTATTAAATCAAACTTAAGACATCTCAAGTACTTATCTCATGTTTTAGTAGTGAACCTTAGTTATGTTGGTGAATTTGAGCAAAAAAGCAATCAATGGTGAGCAGAAATTGAGAGGAAAAAAATGGGAATCTAAAGGCAATAGCTTGAAACATTATAATTATAAGTACATATACTTTTGTCTCTCTATACTTTTTTGTCATTTTAGAGCAAGTGGTCTTAGTAGTAGTAGGGGCCTATTTTCCATTTGCAAAATATATGTCTCCATATCAATAGACCAATTTAAGTGATTGTTGCCATCATCTTCCTGTTCTAATTTTTCACACACACACACACACACACATACACACAGTAAAAGCTCCTAAGGAGGACCCTTCTTAGCCCCATAATTAAATCATGCACAAAATATAAGTAGTTTAGTTTTTCATGACTTTTGTTTTTGGTCTAATTTTTGTGTTAGAATTGGAGGTGATAAGAGTATGCGTATGTTGCTTTGAGTGTTAGAATTTTGGCTATTGATTAGGTCCTAAAGATTTGTCCTATGCCCATCCCCAATCTATAGCTATGACTAGATTCATACAAGCTATTTGATTTAGAAGATCGATAGCAGAGAATAGTTCGCTCTATTGAGATTAAGCTTGAAATTAAATGAGATTGATAATCTCATCTCTTGTTTAATACACTAGGCTATGTGCTCTAGAATCTAGCATAATAATCTTAACGTAGTGTTTGATTAAACGCATTGTTGTGAATTAATATAAAATTTACTTAAATGCCCTTTTGAACAAAAATGGAGAAAAGCAAAAACAAGGGACAAGTGGTAATTTCAAAAATCAATCACCCATAATATAACTTAACCCAATCCCAAGGAGGGTTCACGTTACATGCAGTTAAATAAATAGTGACAGGCTTGGGCTTATTAGCAGGCCAACTTTATCACCATAATCTCACATATCAAAGATGAGATTACTATAGAGTGAGGGTTCGTATTCTCTAATTTTGCATATCTAATGCAGTCCAAGTGTATATATTACCTCCTCCTGCAACAAACAAATGGCCAGCTTGCTTACCCAATGTGAAGCCGCTCGAATATGTGTGCCACATATGTATAGAAGCTTAACCTATTGCACTAGAAATGAACTTTTCCCGCTTATAAAATAATCAATATTTACCACTTTTTACGAAGACCTTTTTTTTTTCCTCTTTTTGGAAAAATAGTTAATACATCTAATCCTTACATCGACACACCCCATCAATAATATCTTAATCAAAAACTAATGAGAAAAAAATTAATAAAGCTACTATACAACACAATAATATCCGAAATCAATAACTAATGAAAACAATCTTTAACAAAACTAATATACAGTAGAAAATCAAAACAAAGTTACTATCAGTGGTAGTGGCGACTTCAGAAATATCAATCATTAGGGTCAAATATTATCTATTAATAAATAAAAAAACTGATTATTGAGAAACTAAAATATTTTGCTCGATACTTTTTTTTACAGTTGTCCTCTACACTCATTACTAATGCTATTAAATATATCTTTCTGAATATATGTAACTAAATAGTCATTAATAAACTGATTAACCCTTCAATTTTCTTTTGAAGTATTTTTCCATCATCTAATTTCTCAATATCTGATAATAAGAAAAATTTAAATTGGGTTCAACTTTAAAAATAAAATAATAAAGAAAGTGGAGAATAGATGGAGAAGAAAAATGAGGGTGGGGCTTATGAAAAGAATATAAAAAAGTGGGTTAAGTAAGGTTCAATAAGAATAAAAAAAAAAAAATTTTAAAAAAAAGGGGGTCATCTATTATTAGGTTTATATATGCATATATAGAAAAATTAATTAATAATTTATTTATATATATAAGAATTCCTTAAAAAAAAAAATTGAGTGGGGTCAAGTGACCCCACAAGCCACCATGTGGCGTCGCCCTTGACCAGTAGAACAAAGGCATACAAGCACTAGATGGGAACTAAACTCATAATCTCATGATTATGAGACCTCCCCTGACCAATCAGCTAGGGTTCGTCGGCCAATTTGAAGAGTTATAAGCCCCAAAAATTCAAATAAAAATGATTTTATGGGGGGGAAAAATTCCCAACGGCCCTAAAGATTCTTGATTTGGGATGAATTACGACATATGCAGTCAAAAGATTTTCTCATACACTATAATGCTTTGTGAGTGCAACTTGGAGACAGTTGGGAGTCATAATTCAGCCACTTTTCTATTTGAATCATAACTTACTGTATTTTTAGCTGCTTTTGGGCCACGTGTCGTATTCTTGGAGTCCCCTTGTGGAAGTGCTCTTTCAGTTCATTTGCTTTATTCTTATGAATAAAAAATGCCAGAGGGAGAGGGAGAGGGAGAATATTACCGCAATGGCCTCTGACGTTTAACCCAATTACAAAAATGTTCGATAGTTTTAAAAAATTACAATAACACCTCATATACCATTAGTTCAGAGTTTATGCGATATTATAATTAGACCCTTGAAAAGAAGTATTACAAATATACTTTTGTCTTTCTGTTAAATGATTAATCTTACAAGGGGAATTTTTCAAACTTTGAGGATATTTTTATAATTAAACTTAAAGTTAGGGGTATTTTGGTAATTATACGAAAGAAGAAAATGGTTACAAAATCAGAAACAGAATCCAAGAGCACGTATCTTTGTTTCCATCCATCAGAGTTCAGACAAGAGTACGGTCCATGTTCTGAAATTTGTAAGAATAAAATTTGTCCTTAAGGAGAACATATCGTACGGAGATTCTTTGGGATCATTCGTCTTTTTATTTGCTTCCAAAGTGAGAAACTTTTGACAAATGTAAGTACTGTAGAAGGAAATTATAAGGTGTAAGGACTCTTATATTCTACATGATAGTTCAAATTGTACTATTCAAATTTTATGTTGAAAACGGATCGATCAAGTTTACGACGCGTGTTGGTATTACTCGAAAGCACAATTTATCGACTTATATCTAAAACTTAATCCAAACACTTCATGATCTGCATGTATTTATGTGGGTCGTCTTTGATCTGATTTTGAGCCACAAATGATTCGAATTGTGGACTGTTGATAAATGACAGGTGACGTTATCCTATGCAGTCATATAAAATTGACATGACTAGTTAATATTATCTGTCCAGTGTCCATGATAAATATCTTTTGCCATATAGGCATCTATTTAAATATCTTTATCCTTTTTGTGTGCGAAGCTGCAATACTTATGCTTCGAATGATTTTTCATTGGAATTCCAAATGACCCTTACTGGTTTGTACATGTCAATTGTCAAGTTTTAATATGATTCTACACTATACTCAGGTGCATCCTTTCAACCTAAAAAACGTAATCAAAAGTAGACCAATCTGGACTCCACTTTGTTTACATATCTATATCACACATCTAACCTAATTTATGATGTTTTCGACCATGGACCCCATCCCAAGTAACGCTTAGATTTGACAATAATTTTACCCTTCCGTAACCCTATCTCAAACTCAAGCACATTGCATTCCACTACAATTAAACAAAAGTTGCCGATTCAGTTCATTCCCATCATTTTACAATTATGCCCTCAGAATCAAGATAATAATTGTTTTCATGTCAGTTGTGAGAGTGACATTGTTGACCCTTCTAAGTAAAGAGAATAATCCCAATTGTGCATTATTAGTTTGTGTCCTCAGATAGTGCCATCAAAATTAGGCTGCAAGAACAATTATTTGTGGAAATGGACCAAACAAAGCAAGTGTGGGAAGGGGGGCCAAAAAGTATGCATAAATCCCCCTCACAACGCGTGGCTCATACAAAGAATAAAGGCAAAATTAGTTCCAAACAACAATTGACGTACACTAAACATCCATATTCCAAAGCAAAACAATTCTATGAATGTATCTTTTCCCTAATTCTTATCATGTTGTATTCGGGCTTCTATAATCTCTCACTTTATTTACCTGAAAGTTACGTGTCAATTCAAGATCACCTTTATGATCTAATTTGATTCTATTTATTTACCAAAAATGACTCACATTAGTTACAGATAAAAATCTTAACCTCAAAATAAAGATATAAATAAAAAATTCGTTTAATTATAACTGGAATATTTATAGTGCGTTGTCGATATAATCTTATCCTATTATACATCTATGGTATATTAAGTCGTGTTTACATTGAATTGTATATAAAGTAAGTCTAAACGAATTGTGACCCAACCCTCATAAAAAGACGCACTTCTTTTTAAGTAATGCCATTTTCTCAAAAAATGTAAAAACTTTTGCTTGCATCTCATTCTTTGGTCTACAAACCGAAATTGATAACATTCAAAACTATGCAAAATTATATACAAAAGATCCATTTTTTGGCTCACCATAGCCTTATGTCTCCTATCCTTAGGAAGTCTTTCTCCACTAGCAGGTTTTTTCTAAAAATTACTTATTCCGCGCCTTCTACTTATTCTAGTGTGGATGGCTGTCAATCCTATATTTCTTAATTTTAATAGGACTCTTTACAAGCACAGTTCTATCCATTATTATCTAGAAAACTATGCCATCATGCCCATAGCTAAGGGTGTAAACGAGCCGAGCTTGACAAAAATTTCAAGCTCGAGCTCAGCTCGTTTGTATATATGGTGAGCTTGAGCTCCAGCTCAATCGAGCCTGAAAATTTGAGCTCGAGCTTGAGCTCATTTAGGAATATGGAACTCGAGCTCGAGCCTTAATCAAGCTCGAATTGAGCTCAAACCTTAATCGAGCTCGACAAGCTCAAATTCATTTTTCTTTCATTTTTCTTTTTAGTTTTTAACATTATTCAGATAATATGTATTTTTAATAAAATATTATATGTACTTT
>JACFYI010001910.1:938831-954489 GCA_014898755.1 Handroanthus guayacan
AAAATGATGTAGAAATATTGAAACAAAAATTAAGTCCCTCACAAGAAAAGGACTAGCAATAACTATATCCCAACCCACCATCTTCAAATGAAAACCATGTGGCCTAGATCTCTCTATTACGGTCTCTTTCTCCATCTACAAATAATCTATAACCTAATATATCAAAACTGCACTCCTATACTAGCTCGGAATCTTGTACTAGCATGCACAACATTCGTTCCGGACAGTTTTGCCCTTATCTTGTGAAAGAGAGGCACTAGAAAAATGTCTTTACAAGAATGGCAAATCAATAAATCCCATTTTTTTACACATGTACAGAAACATAATTACCCGTTATGTCTTCTTTCTTCACAATAATCGCAAGTGAAACGCAAGTATGTACAGTTGACTACTCTCCATTACCACCGAGACCTTGGTGGTTGATGTTATTAAATGCAATCCATACCAAACGTACAAGTTCTTGCACATCTTGAAAACTGAAGTCAATGACGCTCTTAACCGAAACAATGGCCTCTTTATTCCGAGACTTTTCTAGTTCTACATGAGCAGCTGCAAAAATTTCTTGCGATTTTTTGGCAGCTTCCATTGCAGAGTTTACGTCTTTTGTCTGCAAAAGAACGTAGATTCAAAGCATGTCCGAATTATACCAAATAAAACAAGATTGATCGAGAGGGAACTAAACCACAACCGGGGACATGTTGGCGTTTCCCATAATAATATCATGTGTAAGAATAATACAAGACAAGAGTAAGAATAAGCGATGATTCAGCAATACTTGATGTATCAAACCATAAAGCCAAAATTCTAAATTTTGAAAGTTTACTAGTATCAGCAAAGATACTTCACTACATATAGAATGAATAGACAGTTTTAACTTTTCATTGCAACAAGTAGATAGCTTGGAATAAAGCTCGACACCTGAGAAAATTGCAGGTTCGGGTCCCAAAAGGAGTAGTTAGAAAACCAATGATGCCCTTCACAGAGAGAGAGAGAGAGAGAGCTTTACACTGGTCCTACTATGATGATGATGAGAATGAGAACTATACTATACACTTCTCAAAAAACTCATGTTGAGTTATGAACAAATTGGACAAAGCAGCCAAATCTGATTCGCATTTCCATGTGAAACAACAACATTCGTATCAAAACCACTGTGTAAATGGAGGCAGATAGCAATCAACTTACAAAGTCAAGCAGCCGAACAAAATTGGGGCGGTTGCGAGGCGCTATAACATGATTCCCAACAAGAGAACCACTGCCTTTAGACAATGTGGCCTTCTCCGCCGTTGCTAAATTGTTTAAGTTATCAACATCGGAGGCAGAAGATGATGGAGATTCGCCTAGACAAATGACCAAGTATAACATCAATAGCAGTGTCATCTGAAATAATTTAAACCACTGATCAAAGAAAGTGCGTATCACATTATAACAGCAAACAAACAAATTCAGAAATTAGACAACATCAATACCACTGATCCTCAAGATCAGATACATGTCATTCATTTCCTCTAAGAGTATCAAAGGCATTTCAATGGAGACTCTTAAACAAGTTTCCACGGTAGAAGGATTCATGCCTTCTGCTTAACAACAGTAACCACAAGCTCCACAGTTAAGAGGGTCATTACTAACCTTTAAGTGGTGATGATAGCCATAAGATAAATGAAGAAGATAGGGAAAAACTTGTCACTGCACACTATGATATTTACCACACCCTGAGGACCATGAAACACAATATATAGGCGTATAAAGAATGCACCCTCTCTGGTTCCTATTTGATGAATTATTTAGCTTTAAGAAGATGAATTAGCATACCTTGTGGAACCATCTGCAAACTTGATTGCAAATCATGCCAAACTCTGTGTGTAGTTGAACTCTTGCAATAAACTACCCTAAGGTAAGCCACCTCCACACATTTATAGGCCAAAGCAGCAGCAGCCATTTCACAGCCTTTCTCATATTCATAGGCACAGGTCCTGCAAATTATGTGAAGTCTATATGAGTCATATTTAACGAGTCCAGTATATATATGCTGCAGATGTTCAATGAAAACTCTGAATGGGGCAATTTTGGAAATTAAACGTTCTCTTCCTCATGAACTATTCTTAATGAGACGTCCATTCATGGAATTTGTTGTAAAATGTCAGGCGGCATAAATGCTTGGGTGATAACTATGCACTTACTTGCAAAGTTTTGCAGCAGCACCATACATTTGCATGGGACTCATGTCACTCATCTCCAAATTTTTGCTACTTTCTCCACTGCAAGCCTCTAAAAGCGAACCACCATGAAGAAACTTAAGGGCAGCTTTAAAGTACTCGTAGTTACTTTCAGATGTAAAACCAGAGTTCTGCACGAGTATATGTAAAGAAGGTAAGACAGTTAACCAGCACATTCTGAGTCTGCATTAACAGAAAACTATATGTATCGAATCAATTATATGGATGTAGAATAAATATATATCAAGTAACTGAGACTTCATAGGTGTGTGTGTGTGTATATATACATGTAGACACGGATTAAGAAGCAACCCAAAAAGACCTTGATTAAATCGGCATGATTTCTAAGTTGTTCAGCTTCTTTCAAAGCATCTTCAGCTTCTTTCAAGGCAGTAGATGCCATAACATCAGAGACATTCTTGTTTCCAATGCTTGCATCCACAGCCACAGACCGATCTACTTCATGATTAATGAAGTTGTCGGTCATAGCAGTGTCTTTCAGGGCCTTTGGTACATCACAAGCTACAGGAGCATCAAGGGGTCTTGAGTCCATAGAGCTTCTTTTCAATGATCCTGATGCATGTTTGATAGAGCGCAATGCAGCCTGTTTATCTCCCTGACGCAGATCAATGCGCAACTTTACACTCCATGGCACCATTTGGGAGGAAATTTGCTCTACAGAACTTCTCGGAAAATTTTGGATTAAGTCTTTTTGAGTGACATTAGTGCTTCGTGGATACTTTGATTTCACATCATTCGCATTATGGTCTCTTCGGGCAAGGTAGTTCCCAATTCTGTTATCACCCAATTTTCCATGATCCTTCTTATCAACACTTGTACCCTTGTTAACAGGTTTGAAGCTAAACTCGTCAGAGAAAGGATGTATCATGTTACTTAACACTTCTTGTTTAGGTGCAT
Source organism: Handroanthus guayacan (assembly GCA_014898755.1). NCBI lineage: Eukaryota > Viridiplantae > Streptophyta > Magnoliopsida > Lamiales > Bignoniaceae > Handroanthus > Handroanthus guayacan. The sequence continues at coordinate 941,966 of JACFYI010001910.1, forward strand.
GATCATTGTCTTCAACATCTGTCTCTTCTTTCAATTTATTCTTCAAATCTAAGATTTCTGAGCCCTTACCATTGGCAAGACCCAATGTCCCCTTCCTGGCTATGTCCAAGTCAGAACTCCCATTCATACACTGGAATTTCTTCACACTACTGATTGCAGGAACATCATTGAAAGTAGAATCAACTTTCCCTACATTCTCCATCACCAATGATGAGACATGATTTGGATAGGGCAGCCTGACAGGAGATGAACAAACCGACTCCTCCGGTGAGGCTTTAACCTCCATCTCCATGTAACTAACTCCGTTTTTACGAGAGTCAGAAACCTTAGAGGAGCTTGAAGCCGCAGCTGTTGACAAGTGTTCACACTCTGAATCCTTTCTCACTCCATTTGTTTCATCCATGGAAAACCGCAGCTTCACTTTTGGTTTTATTAACTGTTGTTCTTTCTCAGTACCCTTACTAACTGGATATTCCTTACTCCCCAATGACTGAACTCGAGCTTCTGCATTTTTCCATTTTGAGATATCCTCGCCCTGACTTCTTTTGGACTCCTTCTCGTCAATCTGTGAAACTCGGGATTTCTTGTCTCTATGATGATCACCAGCCTTGCTTTCCCGTTTGATGGCAACTTTTCCGTCTTGAAGGCTGCTCCCATTGTTTTGCTGTGTCTCTACTTGATGTTGACCATCCTTTAATTTTATCTTCTTTGTAGAGACTTCTCTACCATTAGAATTTTTCATATGCAAGGGCTCATTATCTGGTAAATCCTGCATCGGATCTTTCTGTTCCTTCACACAATTTTGGAAACTGTCCACTCTCCCAGAGACTGCATCTTTCTGTGCACTCTTTTTCTTCCCATCCTTCACAGCTGCCTTATTGCGCAAACCAGAAGACAAACTGTGCCCAACCATACCTAGGTTCCCTCCATTAGTCTGAAGGTTGTCCACAGTAACTACACCATTAGATTTAATCAATTTTGCCTTCCCATCTGCATGCTGAGCAGAATCTTTCTTGATTTTCTTCCTTGAATTTGCGTTATCTGCAAGATATTATATTTGTTTATAAACAAAGAAAAATTTCACAAACATACAAGGAAATGAAAGCTGTAACAGATATCACACCTTCGACCACATGCTTGCCTTTTCGTTTATTTAATTTTGATACAACATTTGCTGATATACTTGGGTGATGTGTATTGGATGCGTTTGTAGCATTTACTCCTACGAGAGTTGGCTTCAGCTCCTTTGAGCTCCCATTTTTCAGAGCCAGCCATTGCAAGTGCTTTTTGCCATTAGACAGAACTGCATTGCTCATGCTAATTGTATTTTGATTTTCTTTCAGTTTCTGCTTCTTCACTTGATCAGAAGCAAAGTTCTGGTGGTCCTGCTCGAAATGATGTGCACTAGCTGAACCTAACCCATTCATGGTTCCGTCAGCATGAGCTTGAAAATTATGTTGATTTTCTGGGGCAGGAACTACATATAAAGCCTGAAGAGCCTTTGTAGTCTCGTCTTCACTTATGTCGCAATGATTCATTCCAGGACTGTAGATTAATACAACTGTGATAAGTCCAGGCTTCATTGCAGTTCTTTTTAGCCAAATATACATGTCAAACGCTTTAATGATTAGAGAGAGACAGATATATTGGCCATATGCATGGGCTTAACACAGAGAAATGTTCAGCACAGACAGCACACATACACTTCCAACTGGAAAATATACCTTCATCTGATATATAGATACACCATTTTATTTTTATTTTTTTTGGTAAAAGTGATCTAATAAGTTTCCCAATTAGAACAATTCCAATCCAATTTAATATAATGATGATTCAGTATTTAAATCTAAAGAAGTGATGCAAGCTACTTACCAGATAAAGTGTCGTCAGTATATTGTGAGACAAGACAAAGTTTAGACTAGAGCATTAAATTTTACAGCACTAGATAAATTTAACGACCAAACAAATTATTAAAAAAGAAAAAAAGAAAAAAAAAGCAGCTACCTAGGGGCACAAGAAAGAAACTTACAGCCAGTCTAGCATGCTGCAGACCCATTTATCAGGCAGTTGCTCCGACTTTGTACCATACGGCAAAAGACGCCACTTCTGACAATGGTCACAGCCGACCCAATCTTCCTGTATTACTACAGGAGCTGCCGCTGTCTGCTCTAACCCGCCAAACATTCCTTCCTTAGAATGTATTGCTGCAGCTGGAGGCTCTGCTATATGTGTGTCAGACGTCATCTTGTCGAAGTATTTCGTATTACTTGATCTCTCCTTCAATTTATCAGCACATGCAGATTTTGCCTTAGCATTCTCAATTTTAAGTTTCTTGGGCTTGTCACCAGAGGGCCTCTCCAGTATACGCTTTGGGTTCTCAACATGTTTTAAACTTATATCACCGACATTTTTCTCGCCGAGGTGAAGTCTAGAAACGTTCTTCTTTCCACTGTGTTCGTTTTCTAGTGCATCATAACCACCGTCCCTCAAACTATCTGCTTTTGGTACTAACTTTCGACCACTTTGACTTCCTTTCAACTTTTTTTCACCTTCAAATGATAACCTATTTACAGCATGAGCAGCTACAGATTCATTAACTTCACTAGAGGTAGCATCCGGACCAATTTTCAAACTCGAGCTGTCCATGGCTCCTTTAATCACTTCACCAGCAGTATTATCAGAATAAGCTTTGACTGAAGCACGACTTCCGTTAACGTGGCCTCTGTTACTTGGCCCATGATCAACTGAAACATCCTTCTGATGAATTTTTATTCGATGCTCCCCAACCTTCACTGCAGAACTGCTTCTGGATTCTTGCTGCTCATACTTACCACAACTTTGGTCAGCAATCCGTTCCAAAGAAGTATCCTTGAGCAGTTCACCAGAAACCATGCTTTTCTTCACCCTATCCTTACTTCCCTTCCTCTTTTTAATGTGGAGACCCTTGTCAGATTCCCTGACTTTATCAGATAAAGGTTTGCAATTCAAGTCACAGAATGGATCCACGTTATCACCACCCAATGTTTTCTGCTTAAAGTCATTATGATCCAGCAAAAATTCACGGTCTGATTCCTCTAAATTTCTGCTCTTATCAACATATTTTGTTTTCTTCCCCTTCAAAACATCATCATTCAAAGTCTTAACAGAGATGGCAGAACTCCTTGGGGCAGCCTCATACTGATTTTTCACTGGATATTCTGTTTCTCTGGCTAAGTTCAGCAAATCTTCACAAAGAGGTGAAAGCAAGCCGCCAGGCACTGGGAAAGAAGTCATTATCTGCACCAAAGAATAAAGGGAATATAAAAACAAATACGACATATCAATCTAGAAACAACTGATCTGGAAAAAAATATGTGATCACCAAAAAGAAGTTCGATCAGACAAGTTACAAATTTCATGGTTCTTAAAAGAATGTCAAGGCAGACGACATTACAAATATACTCGATAGAAAGCAGATTTTAAAGAATTCTCCATGTTAACTTCAAAGGGAAAAGGAAACATACCTGAAGAATGTTGGCAGGAGATTCAGAAGTCTCATGAGAGTCTAGCAATAACCCATCACTTTCTTCATGACTATTTCCCCCTGAGGACGATGGTGACGTAAGCCCCAGATTGTATATTTCAGCGTTATATCGTGCCATCGGGTCAGGTCCCACTTTGAGGCGAAACTTAAGTGAGCTCTGGTCGGATGGGGTGCCTGACTTACTTGAAGGATCTTCAACTTTCACACGGAAAGACCCAGCAACTTTATCCGAAGACAAGGTTGAATTTTGTCTGATTGAAGCATTCTCAGATGACTTCGAGGTTTGTAATTTAAGCATACTCGGCGAAGAATAAGAACCATCCCTCTGAGCAAAGGAAGCATCAGGGACTGTGAGAGAATTAGGGGCAAGACCCTGTGCACAGAGCTAAGTAAATGTAAACTTCCCACACTCACATTCGAACCAGAACTACATGAACTGTACCCATATACCTCTGGACGGACAGGATTAGGCGTTCTTGGCAAGTGCGAATATTGAACTGCCTGCGGAGATTTTGGTTGCAACCAAATTGAAGGAGAGCGCTGATGCATGGGTAAAAATGAGCCATATCCACCATATTTTGCCCCTGCCAAAGCACCAAAAAGTTCTTGAGGCTGTCATTTTCTGATAGGACAAAAGGACGGCAGTAGTATGACTGTTTGTACACTTACCCAAATTTTCTGCAGAAACCCCTCCTTCAAAATCTCTCTGAAAATGCCCCAATATACTTTGAACCTTGTCTCCCTTATAGAAACAAGATCCAAATAGTAATCAATATTGTTGAATACAAATGAACATGAGAAAAACATCCAGATTGCAAAGAAACGCAAAATTGAGAGCATTACTAGATGAAGAATTACAAAAATGGAGTCTTTTAATTAATCATTGGTCCATAATCACCGTACAATATATAAATGCACAAAATTTTGCAAAGAAGCTGAGTCTATGCTCTAATGCAAGACTGCAATATTCGGTAACCTAAGTGCATCATGGCCAGAGATATGTAAAAACTTACATCCAATATTACTATGAATACTTTCTGATTTATCATTGAAATTTCACAGTAGCAACAAGACCACAAAAGGTTGATTTTTTTTCATCTTCCACTTTCTGGAACTCGTAGAAATAGCCCATCATATTCCTACAGAAACCATTTCATAATAATCCAAATACACTCTTAACAGCTGCAAGATAGGAAAAAAGCATTTTCCTTATCCTTGCATATTACAAGAATTCATTTCACTCACACCAGAATTATTTATCCGTCTTTCTCTTCTTGTTATGTGTCCCAATTCATCAAAAAGTAAAACCGACATGTATCTCGTCTGTTAGTGAATCAAAATATATTTGATATACTTCATTCAGTTCATTTCAGAAGGAACACAAAATCACATTGTTCAGGTATTACAGCCATAATTGCCAAGAACCAGAAATAAACTCGTACAATGTAAGAGAGAGCTATATCAGGGTCAATGCTTGCATCATCCTTGTAATAGCAAGTCTCTCCTTCTTCAAGCTCAGGCTCTTGAGTCATCCCTGGTCCAGTTCTCCAACCCCCAGACCAAGAAAAACTTGACCCTAACCCTAACCCTCTCTCCAAATCCTCAAATTCCCCCAAGCCCTAATCCAACCTGTCCCTGAAATCAAGCATATCACTCTCCCATTCAAAATCAAACTTCAACCTAACAAACTACTCCAAAACCCCACAATAACCCACCAATAAACTCTCCCTAAACACCCCCAATCCTTTATAATTATAAACCCTAATTCAAACTCTACTTGATCACCACCATACACAAGCCAGACACGGTATCGAATTTATTCGTATAGACAACACGATAATAAGTGAATGCAAATCCAAAGAATCAATTTTCCAGCAGAGAGTGATGATCGAAGCGATTCTGAATGTAATGCTTCTTATTTTTTGTTTTTGTTATTGTAGTGTATGTATATGTGAATGTATAGGTTTATTGATGCATACAGGCACCATATGAGAGAGGAGGAAGAGGGTTGGGAGGGTTCTTTTCTTTTTCTTTCCTCTTTTTTCCTTTTCTTTCCTACTCATAGGGGAAATTTGTTATTTCTTTAAAATAACATATTAGTAGTAATGATAATAATTCCCACTTAATTCCTTGTACAGCTAAAAATTTTATATTTAATTTCTAATATTTTAATTTTTTAATAATTTTAATGCTGTTATTTAATTTTTTAAAATACGTAAAAATATATATGCAGAGAATTATATAATGAGTTCTTTCTGTATAAATTGGAGTTATAAAATTTAATAAACACATTTTAAGAATATTACATTGAAAACATAACTAAATGAAATCTGATGCTTTATTTATAGTATGAATTGCGCAAATATAAAACAATTTAAATCATAGCTTGAAATTGAGTTACTGAGTTGTTGCATATTATTATAATCCTCATCATAATTTGAAAATATAGTATTAAGATTGTTAGCATATATTTATACCCTTGTAATTTACAATTATTGAGGTGATTTTTGTAATTCGATACTAATAATAGTTTCAAAAACTTTTTTTTTTTTTATTATTCATAATCTTTGTTCGTTAAATGTTTTTAATTTTGCACCTAGTGTATAATATATTGAAAATAAGAAATGAATGTTAAATTATTGATATATAATATCCAAAATTAATCCCAAATAATATGTATCGATAATATTAATTTCTCTACCTTCTCCCATTGTTTACTCATTTTACTTATTAATGATTATTGCCTAACAAGAAAAGTACCAATTGTTAATTAATTATTACATATTGTATTTTGTTGTTATATTTTTTTGGAAAAATAGTGTTGCTATTAATTAAATTATTATTATGTTCAGTCGTTTATAAAATTCAATATCATTATTTAAGAACGCTGGTGTTAAAATTAATATCATAATAATTATTACGTAAGGAACTTGCTTAATGCAGCATCATAATTCTTCAAATGTGATTTCATTTTTTTATTTTATAATTATTTTTTTCCTTTTTGTCGAATGTTGATATTAATGTTTTTTTATTTTTTTATATGGATTCTTTCTTTTATTTTTAATTTTTTAATAATTGTTATTATGTTGTCAAATTAATATATTTTATGCTGAGTTTTGGCGCGTAACGTAGGGCGCGTGGCGTGCATACGAACAAATTAGGGAAAAAGAACAAAGAAAAATCGTATGTATGTGTACGTATACATGGAGAATGTGGATGAGAGCAAAATCCAGCAAGAACCCAGCACGTTGATAGTTCAGAGAATCTACTAGAAATTATATTTTTTTTATTTATTCATATTTTAGGGTTAAAAAGTTTATTTTATGGAGTTGAATAAGAAGATTTGGACAAAGGGCAATCCATAAACCAGATAAAGTTGACTTACTTTGCTTTATATGTAATATTAAAAAAAATTGATGGATTAATTCTGAAGACATTATTTTTTTATAACTAAAAAGTAAAACCTTATTTTAAAATGGAATAAACATGGATTATTTTTTATTCATCATCGTTAGTTAATATCGATGGTCCATATTATTTTTAAATGATTGAAATGATTTGAGATGACTGATACATTAGTCATCATCGTCATTATTGAAGGATGAGAGCATACGTTATCGAAATTAGAAATATAATCGCATTAAAATATTATCCAATTAGCATATGCTGAAGAGAGCTTATATTGAAAATACATATCGAAGTACGAAAAAATAAATTACGTTATATTAACTGTGTCAAATTACTGGAAAAATGAATTACGTTACATCCACTGTGTCAAATCATTCCACTTATTGTACGTAAGATAACAGTATGCATAGTCATAATCTTCAATATGCATAGTCATAATCTTCAATTGAGGAATTTATGAAGAGAGACCTAATCGTTTTTCCTGTATATAAAGTTTATCTAATGTGTTGTTGATTACATAGGTATCCTTACGCATTCGAGGTAAGTTGTTCTAGAAAGATAAATCGTAAGATGGACCCTAACACTTGGTCCAAAATTTTCCAATTTATTTAGTATGAACAATTCTATGTATTTTTCATTTTTTTTTTCTTTAAGTAGAAGTAACAAAGACATGTGATTAGTACAACAAGATACGTAAATAGCAATCAAAGAAAAATATCAACAATCGGCCACTATAAAGTAGGCAAATCTTTAGTACTATCATACCTATAAAAAATAGTCTCAAACATTAATCAGAATCGAATTCATGAACTATAATATCACAATAACTCCACCTTGCTATTATGATAAGATCACATTGACATGCATTTTCACGATTAAGAATAGTATTTTGTTATAACAAACTTCACGACATTAGTATTTATTACAAACAATACTAAAATATAAATCTAAATTCCAAATTAACTACCAAGGCATGCTATATGTGTATGTAATTGTAACCTAATCAGTTATATAGTCTAATCACCTTGTATCACTTGTTCTTACAAAAATAAAATTAATCATCCTCAATAAAAGCCCTTTGTTTATTGCTTTGAGTTTGACCATCAGGTATTGGTCAAATGATGGAGTAAATCTTTTAATTTAATATTATTCACATTGTCAATGCAACTATTAAGTATAGTTATATTCTAAAATTTATCCATACAAAAAGTTTTCTTTTTTGAAAGTACATTTATATAAAAAGTTTATGAGAAGAAAAATGCCGTGTTATTATTACTTGTACGGATTATTTCTTATACACACACATATATATTAGATGTCGAAATACATACATATATTTATTTCGTCATTTGTTTTCTTTCAGAGGTGTTGAATACTCATTTTTGCTTCCTCCAAAAAAAAAAAAAAGTAAAATGAAGCGCATCGATTTAGAAGTAATGTATTTGGTGGGACGTTCAAAAGAAAAGATGAATACAACTAGTGGAGGTGGAAGCCAAGGTGGCTTTTTTTGCAATCCAAAAAACTATTGGCAAAGAATGGTGCTTGGTTTGTTATGGAGGTGATTGTTTGACAGTGATCAGTGCGTTTAGTCGAAGTGAAGAGAATTTCTCTCCCTTTGGTATGATTATTGACGATTGCAAAATGATTGTTGAAAATATATCAAATGTTTATTTTGTTTTCTAGAGAAAGGGCAATGCTTCTGTGCACATCCTTGTCTTGCTTTGTCTACCGTTCAAACTTATTTCTCTATACTTTTGCCATGTATAAAATGCCTTTGACCTAAAAAGAAATATTTCTTCTTTTTTTTTTTTACTTGACCTTAATCTCTAATCAAATATTTAAAATTCATTACATGTTTTGATCAAATTTTGAATTGAACACACATGGTTATATTAATATCATTAATGACTTTATTAAATTTGGTCTAGTTTCATTTTGACAAGACTAATTAAATCATCACATGGTTTTGTCAATTAATTCAAGCAAAATTAAGTAATCTTCAATCAATCCAATCATAAAAGTTGAGGTAGACTTATTCACTTATGTGTGAAATGTAGACTTTGTAAGGCTTAAAATAATTATAAATAAAAAAAATTAAATAAAGAGACATGAAGTGTAAATATACAAAAATATGGTATCACTATTATATTATAAGAATCTTGCACAAATAATTTTTTATTACAGATTTGTAGTTGACGTTTGACCTAAATGCCGTAATATCATATCTACTACAAAAATAAAAAGGAATGTTCTAGGGCATTAAGTATAACAGGAAACAAAAATTCAAGATTTTTTTTACTAACAATTTAGGTGTTACAAATTACAAAATTACAATAATTATCAATTTAAATTACCACAAAATTCCTTACAAAAATAGTAAGGAAAAGAATATATATATATATATATATATTGCAGCAGTCGAGAAAATGCTGACCTGGCAACTCCAAGGGAATCTTAGGAAAAAAACATACATAAGGTGGCGCGGGACCCACCTAATAATGTCTCCCCTCAAATATATACACACAAGAGAAATTCATCTCCTCCAATAAAAATCTCTTGAAAGGGGGAATTTTTCGGGTTAGGGCTGAAATCGTTCCTCCCTACAAATATTCCTATTGATTTTCATTTCTAAAAACCCCAATTCTCCAAATTTCTGATGATTTTTCATTTTTATTTTACGGGCTTTCGGTTCAGTACCATTTTTTCTCATCTTTTCAAGTTCTAATTTATACTTTTGTTGTTTTATTTAGCTTACAATTATGGTTTTTGTAGATTAAAAAGAAAAGGGCTGTGTCTTTCCCTTAAATTATGCTTGAGAAGTAATATTTGATATATATTTATCTGTTTTTTTTTTATTGAGAATTGAAGTCCTTCAGCCGAATTGATGTTTGGGTTTCTCCAATTTTAGCTTGAAATTATTATTTTTCTATTGAATTTTTGTAATAAGCAAATGCTAGGGTTTTCCTTTGGGGAAGTGTGACTTTGGGGAATTTAGAATTGTTAAGAAGTGAATGTATCCTCTTGGCATGGATTATTCGCGCGAAAGTGGAATGGTGTTGATTCCCACCCGTTTTATGTGGCCTTATGGTGGAAGAGTTGTCTATATCAGTGGCTCATTTACTGGGTGAGAGTTAATTAGCATTTGAAGCTTGTTTATCAATTTTTTTCCCCCTCATTTTTTCGGTATAATTTTCATTTACGTATGTGCATGTTAAGTTTTTGTCTAATTGATTGTAAATAATTGGAAAAGGTGGACGCAATGGCCAATGACACCCGTTGAGGGTTGCCCTACTGTTTTTCAAACCATTTGTAGCCTGCCTCCCGGTTATCACCAGGTTGGTTTTGTACTTTGGCCATCGAGGCTTTCCAGTGCTTCGTTAAATAATTCATTGTGATTATTCATATTGATCAGAAGAGAATATAAATTTTCACTTATTTGAAAGTGAACCGATATTTGCTGAAAGCGACCGGATAATTGCAATCATGGGGATTCATTTGCAACTAATTTTGTATTTCTCAGAGATTCGCTATTTTCCAATGTTTTTATTGCCTCTCTGACAACAAATTTTGATATTGTCTAACTTTTGATGTTTTCTTAGTTTTGGACTTTGTGGTGTAATTGGATTCTTGGAAATAATGGTTTCACCCACTCCATGGATTCTTGAATTTTAGATGTTATTGGACTATAATGATTCTTAAGTACGTTAGTTATTGAATGGATGGGGTGTCAAGACATATGTTGAGACTCGAGACAGACTTCAATGATGGTGGATAGAAAGTGTTTATAAGTAGTTATAAATGCAAAATAATACTCTTATTAAATGAACTGTGCGAGAAAGAAGTTCGGTGGTAGGAAAAAGTTCAAGTTAAGAAATTCCATGCAATTAATATAGGTTTATAACTATATAAGGCCAGATTGAACCAGTCAAAGATGAGAGAGATTACACCCGTGCAGGGGTCCAATGGCAATGACTTTTACTTTCTAATTCAGTTTTGTTCTATTTCTTGGGTTATTTCTGATTTTATTCTCCCTCAAAATATGTTCTTTTCTTGAATAAAAAATTATATGCTCTTTATGCAACAATCAATGTCCAAGTTGGGAAGTTTTAGATGAGAGTTGGATTGAATTTTTAACAAAAAGTTGGTTATCGGGAGCTAGTACTTTGTATAAGAACAAGGAAAATTTCTCTTCTAAGAAATGACAATTATCTCTAGACATTCCAAAATGGAAATACAGTATTCAATTGTTGGACCAAGGTAGTATATATTTACCAAAATCTTCATTTGTAATTAATCTATTGATTTTGATGTTAACTCATAAGGCAGACATGAAGACTTCAGGTTTCCATCACAATTGTCTAGGTACAAACTTTTATGTCTAAATGATACATATTCACATCCAAACTGACGTTTGCCTATTGTTAAATTAAGGAATATAATTTGGAAGCAGAACATTTTTAAAAGGGTGTGTTGGTAAGGAATCTCACTATACCATGTAACCTCAAACTAGGATTGCTAATTGGGAAGGGATGAACTCATGTACTTGCAACAGGATGAAGAATTTTAAACTTTTGTGAACTTTTATTGAGGATATCTCTGTGTCTTTTCAATAAACACTAACTTTTGGAGTTAGTTATCATATTTTTAGTACTGGCCTTTATTTGCAGTACAAATTTGTGGTTGATGGTGAATGGAGGCACGATGAGCATCAACCTTTTATTAGTAGTAACATTGGGACAGTGAACACGATCCTCTTAACCAGGGAATCAGATTATCGACCTCCAATGCTAAGCCCACAAGTGCCTTCGTCGGGTCCTGGTTCCAGCATGGATGTGGATAACGAGGCCTTTCAGCGTGCGGTATGGAATTTCTGTACTCATGTTTAGTTCATTTCAGGGTCAGTCACTTGAAGATGAGTTGATTTACCTCATTTGCTGTTTTATTGATCATAGGTTCAAGTGTCAGATGGTACATCTCCTGAGTCTTTTGCTATGATATCAGACGCAGATTTAGAGATTTCCCGGCATCGTATTACTGTGTTTATGTCAACACACATGGCCTATGAGTTGCTTCCTGAATCTGGGAAGGTCAGAATATCATTGTCTGTTCAACTCTGATCTTTTCAATTGATTTCCTTGTCTTAGTTTATTTGATTGCTTTATTGGATTGTTTACAGGTTATTGCTTTGGATGTAGACCTGCCCGTAAAGCAAGCATTTCATATTTTGCACGAGCAGGTACCTTTATTAGGTATTTGTGGGTGGAAGTTTTTCCAATGTCCTCTTTGATAAGTCAAAGCTGTTTGCCCTCCATGTTGCTACTGCATAACTATCGGATTTGACAATACTTTTTCTTATTCTAAGAACTGAGAACCGTGTGGCAGTGTCACAAATATAATGGGAATGCCTGCTTGTACATTCTTTGTGTTCCCAAAGTAAGTAGTTTGAACCCTAATGAAGAACAGGGAGAGACAAGTTTCTTGAATTCACCAATTGTTGCTCCTTGACAAGCCATTGGTTGACATTTTCTACGTATGGAACAAAACTGGAACTCTAGAATGTTGCTGTTTTTTTCCAAAAGGGTATTCTGAGGAG
>JACFYI010001910.1:960636-984078 GCA_014898755.1 Handroanthus guayacan
AAAAAAAAAAAAAAAAAAAAATCATAACAAAACATAACGAAAGCTAGAAGCGGTTAATACACAACTTTTGTTGCTTTTTGATAATTTTAATTTTTATTTTCAAATATTTTTATCATTTAGTACAACATTTTTTAATACTTTTTTTTATAACTTTTCACTTGTCCAGAAGACGAGCTTTCGTAAAAACTCCCCCCTTCCTCCCTCTCTCTCGTCTTTTCACCTGTTATATATATAACACAAGTGATGCAATTTAATTTTAGAATGGGAAAAAAAGAGGGAAAAATGAAAAACAAAATAAATTAAAAAAAGGCAGAAATGTGAGATAATCTACAAATATGAGGACCATTATGCATGTTACAATAAGTATGGGGACCGAAACAGAATTTATCAGGAAAAAAAATATTTGACTGGTTCTGTAGTCGATCCGCGGACGAACATATGCAGAGAGAGAGCGAGAGAGAGAGAGAGAGAGATGGAAGGACTGACGGAAGAGGAGAAGAAGGCTCTAAGAGGAAGCAAATTTGCTCCTCTTCCATCTCTACCCAATCAAAGCCGACCGCAACCCAGGTTCTTAAACCTATAAATACCCTACTTATGTATCTATAAATGTCAATAAATTGCCTACCGAGTTGCTATTCGCTTGTGTTCGTGAAATTCATAGTAATGTGATGCTTTATTTTGTCGATTTGCTTATGCATATGTGATTAGGGTTTAATATAGATATACTGCATATGTATATAGATGTAATTAGCCTGCCCAAGTTGAATTACATTGTGTTTATCAGCCTGCCCAAGTTGATTTTTCTGCTTGTGTTTGTAAATTCTTAATGTGGTAGTTATGTTTGTGGGTGTCTGTGTTTTGGTGTATATATCAGCTTACATCATATGTACCGCTATATAAATGTGTAGATGCAAATATATGCAAATAAATTGCATTTTTTCAGCTTATTTTAGTTGCTAAACGTGTAATCTTAGCTTCTACTTATGAGATCCTTAATGGATGCTTTATTTCTTGTATTCTTTTTGGCAACTGCGGGTATTCATAGTGTTGTAATGTGTAGGCAGGCACACCCCGCGGGGCCAATGAAGACAAACAAGGCGGCTGCTTTAGCTAAGTTTCTTGAAAGAAAACTTCAGGAGCCAAACGGGTTGACTTCTGTGGATCCAAGGCTCGTTGAGTTAGCCGTAAAAAATGCCAAACAAACTGTTCAGTGCAGTATGAATTTCTTTCTTGTCTTCTCTTCAGTTACGCTAAAGCTAAAATCTTCTGTTGAAGTTTGCCTTTTTTGGGTGTTATTGTGTTGTACTTGAAAAAGCTTTCCGTTTTGTGATGGAATTGTTGAATGTTTCAAAAATCTGTGTTGGTTTACGGGACTTTGGTGATGTGTGGTGTTTTTCTGTAAGAATATGTAAGGACATCTCACTCTTGTGTTATTTTAACTCATTCGTCTTGATCGGTGACCAAGTATATCAGTTCTAAATGAGACTTTATGTGGATGGCATCTATATTCTATATAAGTTGTTAGGGGTTCCTCGTAACTTTTTCTTTCTTGTTGGACTTTGCATTCTGAAATAGTTACAAGCATGGCTTATAACAGTCTCTCAGTATAGGTTCATTAGAGTTTTGAGACGTTAACAATCTATTGATAAGCTGAATATGTGATTCAAATAGATTCCCGGTGATCCTCTGATGCACTTTTTTCCTTTATCGTTTACAAGGATGAAAAACTATCTTGGCCCTTATTATTGTTTACTTCCTTTAAGCAATTTTCATTTTCAGCCTATAGACATATTTACCCAACTCTGGAGAAAGAATTAACATGAATCTTTTTGCTTGTATGTATTTGTGAAGAAGCTGAAATCTGAAAATACGTTTGCAGATAATTAAGTAGATGACAATAGAAAAATGCAGAATTGAGAATCAACCAAATACTTCGATAGTTAAAGCAAGAGGGCAGGAGGGCTGGCATGCGTGTGTGAGTGAGAGAGAGAGGGTTTCTTTTCTTTTCTTTTCTTCTGTACAAGTGCAGTTGGGTCAAATGAGTTTCTTTCCTTCCATAAGAGGGCAATTGTGTCTAAACTGCCAATCATCTTTTGCAACTCAGCTAACCATGTTTTAAACATATAGTAATCCAATTTAGAAATCTAGAAGACACCAGATTAATATTGGTGATTTTTTTTTTTCCCCTTGTTCTATCTTCTTTCTTTTTCTCATTTTTGGTGCTCATAATTAATATAAACAAATATTTAGCAATCAGCATATGCATGCCCAGACAGTCTTGTAATATAGAAAGGTTTGATTGCTTATTAATATATTTTATTTACTCATTACGTATATTATTCAGGTGGGACTTCGACATCAGGAAGAATGATTCATCACGTTGATTCCTTTGGAGATGTTGAGGTGCATTTAAATTAATGGCATATCTTAATTTGGCAGAGCTCATTCTGTATATGACCTTTCATCTTTGCACTATACTGTTATTCGACCCCCTTTTGTGAAATTTGACAGGAATCGGATGGAGAAGAGAAAAAAGAGAGCTCTGTCCCAAAGAAACATAAGCAAAGGAAGAAAAAGAAAAAGAAGGAAAAGAATAAAAAGGATAAACAAAAGGTATGATGGGATCAGATATTTTTTGCTTGACGTTGTTGTATTAAACTTAGCTTCGAAGTTCTTGATCATGGTGAGATCCACAACTCTCTTGCAGAAACACGATGATTCGATTGCCAATACATCGAAAAGACCAAAAAAGAAGCTGAAACTATGATCTCCTTGGAATCTTGGGACCAAATATTTTTGACAGATGCATTAGAGGGGAATCTTTGATGGAATTTAGGAACTCAGATTTCATCTGGTCCAAGAAGGATGCCTTTTCTTTTTACTTTCTGAGTTGCAATGTGAAATAGATAGCAATGCCAACATTGGTTGAACTTGATGGAAATTTGAACATATTTTTTCCCTTTTTTATCTTTTAATTTAATCTTAAGCTAGGGAACCGCTCTTAGGTAATTCATGTTAGTAATTATCCCCATTCATTGACACTTGAAATAGTGGAATTCAATTCTAGTGTGTTTGGTACGAGGATTTTGTTGAGAAAAACAAAGAAAATTGTTAACAAAATAAAAATTTGAAGGAAAATGTAATATAACTAGAGGAAATTTATTTTTCTTTCAATAAAAAATTAGCGAGAAAATGAGAGGAAACCCCTGATTAATACCTTCGCTTCGTCTTCAACACATCTCTCAAACATATTAACAGTCTCTATTTTGACAATTTTCTTTATGTTTTGAACAAGCAAACAAGTTTAAACATTTATATTTTTATAATTTTATCTTCTTTTTCCTTTATATTTTTCTTTCCACCTCAAAATTCTCGAGGAAACATGGTAACTGGTGTAGTCCTTTGCAAACAAAGACAGAAATATCCATCAACTTCTAATGCAGATATTCTTGAGAATACATATATTCAGTGCAACCTAACAAATCTACATCTCTGCTTATTTAACTACTTAAACAAGAAAATGACATCACTTCTTATTCAAAGCCTCATAATCATGGACCTAGAAAAAACAGGCTGATATCATTGACTTATTGTTGCCTTCACCTGTTTCTCCAGCTAATGTACAATTCTCTAATGGCTACTCAAAGAAAATGCAGGCTATCCAGTCATACCAAACTGCTTACAAACAATGTCACTACAATGTTTATGCCAACCTTCTTCAATCATTACCTATGAATCCAAGGGGAGAAAGAGCTGCAAGAAGACCCACTCAATTATCTACAAGGCAACATAGAGGGACCCAATTCCACGTCCGATAACGGGACTAAGTAGGTATCAGTGCCAATATTTGGTTCTTGATGATGCCCACGCACTTCTGTATTTCGGTATAAACAGGAAGGTTTTGTGAACTGAGTGGCTGTAAACTTGTCACAGCAGAATCTAGTATCTCGGCCACGTCGGATGGAGGGAACTGTCGTTCCGTACACTTCTGCAATTATACAAAAAAAAGTTTATCGATCAGCAAGAAAATGAGTGAGCACTTCTTGCGGAAGGGGAGGCATTTGGTTTCTTCCTATAACTTACCTGAATCATAAGCAAAGTCGCTACGCATTTGGTGATAAGCTCTGAAGGAATCTGTGTCTCAATGTCCGATGCATTTTTCGATTTAGGATCAGGTGCCTGCAACAATTTTCACATTCTGATATCAACAGATAATGACAATAGGAAGAACCACAAGATGATAAGTAGTTTAAGGTAGAAGAACTTTACCACTGGCATAGCAGAATCATCTGAGGGAAGCCGGTCGTTTACATAATCTATAGCTTCCTCAATTTTCTCAATGATATCCTCCCTACTCTTGAGTGATGACATTGCCTACAGAAATATGATGCAATTTCATGAAAATCACTTCGATGGAAAGTGGACAATATTACCAAAATACTGAGTCGGATGCCTTCTTTACCTGCATAGCTGCATCTACCATTGTTCGGGCTTTTGATCTTGAGCTATCCATGATTTCATTAACATGTGAACCCACTTCATGAGTTTGACATGCAGAACGGTCGAAAGAACTCAATGTACCACCGGGATCGGCAAGATTGGTCACTGGCCTTGGCCATGCAGGCGGACACTTCCCTTGATATGTGTTCCGTTCTCTCAAAGAATGTAAGGCTGAAGAGACCTGCCAAAGAAAATTGTGCTCCACTTAATATGATTCAACTGTAACAATATTTGCCGATAAAAGGAGAAGTGCAGGTTTCAAGTACCTGTTCATTGGCTTCATTCAATTGTATAAGTACTGCAGCATATTGCTTTTTAAATGACTCCGAGTCCTTCAAAGGCATACTGCAGTTGTTCTGATTCTCCAAAACATCATCATTCATGCGCCTCAACTCGAGAACAATAGCTTCCTGCATATATAAACGCAAGAAATGAGCTCGGGGCAAGGAGTGGAAAATATAGACAGACAGGCAGGTGGGCGCTGATACCTTTTTATCAAGAGCACGAGTCAGCTCAGCAAGAGCTTGAATGTCAGCTTCCTTTGCCTGGATTGGAGCTAGTGCACTAGGTTGAGAATATGCTATCTGCTGGTAAGTCGTAGTGTCAGCAGGTCCAATCCTCGTTTGCACATTAGCATTTGCAGAAGCAACCTGGTGAACAGAATCTTACTTCAGACACTCCTGTATAAACTTATTATTTTATGCCAAGTGAACAAGAATATTGGGTTTAGAAGCCCAAGATAATGATACAAGACATTTTCAACCATAAAGAAATCAATTATGTGGCCTAAATAGCCGAGAGCTCGGATTTCTTTTTTCTGAGAATTTTTTTACCCAGAAACTCCGAGAGAAATTCAATTCATATAAATAGTCCATATGTAATATTAAAGTTAGAACACATCAGCACAATAAAAGAATAAGCATCAAAGGATAGAATGCATCAACACAAATAAAAGAGTGAACATCAAAGTTAGAATGCAAAAGCACAAATAAA
The DNA here is from genome assembly GCA_014898755.1 of Handroanthus guayacan. NCBI lineage: Eukaryota > Viridiplantae > Streptophyta > Magnoliopsida > Lamiales > Bignoniaceae > Handroanthus > Handroanthus guayacan. Next base: position 966,130 of record JACFYI010001910.1, read on the forward strand.
ACAATGTGATCCAGGCAACAGAAATTTCAACAAATAATAAGTTCAAATTCTCCAAAAGAAAATTCCATACGGAATAATTCTGAAATGCATCTATATATGAGGTAAAAATGGTAATCAAACTCTGTTAGATTGAAAATAGAATACAAATCATTTAGAATGAAAAGCTAGGGAGAGAATTCATGCCTTCGGCTGCTTCAAGGAACTGGCAGGGTTCGCTGACAAAGACAACTGAGGAATACCATCAATGTTATCCAGATTGTCACCAGGGGCATGCATACTGTACTCTTTTGCTTGTCCATTTATTTTTAGTTCATTGAAATTCTCAAAAAACTTATCAACTGAAACTGTGTGTCTCCCAAGCAATGCAGGCATATTCTCAAAAGGATTTAAGGGCATGCAGTCGATATCCTGCCAAGGAAATCTGACGAATTAACACAGATAGGAAGAGGACGAATTATTGAATAAAGGAGGATACATAAGTCAATTGAAAAAAACTGCAAATGCTAAAGCACTAAAAAGTAGCTATCAGACTGCCTGTTCAGATTGTTTCTCACAAAATATTGTTTCTCATAAGTTCCCGCGGGCCGGCGGGGAGGGGGGGGGGTTTCAGTGTTGAAAGAATATAATACCAGAGATAAACCAAGGTGCAACTTAGCAGATAACTTACACTGAACATGCGTAAGATAAAGATATGCAATTGGACCAGAAAAAGATAGAAGCTTATACGGTGGTGTATCTGAATTATCCTTTCATTATAATAACTAACATAATGACTTGTATGAAAGCTTATATGGCATAACCTTCAGATGACAATTCAAGCAGCAAGTTAGGAAGTAGATTACCATGACAAATTCAACTCCTAGCTCATGACAGTCAAATTGAACCCGACATTTAGAGTGATCAACAGTTAGCACACTTCCATCATGAATCTCCCTTGTTTTTGGATGAATGGCAATAACACGTTGCCCAACTGATAAAGGCTTCGCAAGGTCGGTAGGTAGTCCTTCCCTAACACCTTCACGGAGCTCAGTATAATGTCTTCTAACAGAATCTCGGTACTGATTAAGCTTCTCCTTTTCTTCCTTCAGGAACTGCTCCGAAAATCGGCGTGGTTTACCAAGAGAACTGCATTGGCATGAGAGTAAATAGTGATGCATTGTCATGTCTTTAGTCCACGGTTCAGATGATCAACAGCAAAAAGTTTGAACTAAAAACTGAAGATGTGTATACCTTCGTATGACACCCCACTCTACACGAGTTAATCTTGGCACATGACCCAGTCCAACATGATACAGATATTCTACAAACTCCCTTTTGGCAAACCATGGATAATCAATGGCACTGTAGAACCATTCATAAGTGCACCATCTCCTTAGACGGTGATTCAACAAACAATTAGACAGTTTCTCCTGTATGACAATATGAACAATGTAAGTTATTAATTGAGTTATTAAATTTCTGGACCCCAAAGGAATTGGAGAAAAGCCAACCTTAAATGATGTGTCATGGAGCGAACCAAAAGGCATATTACTCTGGTCATTTGAGATCTTTTCAGGAAATTTCAAATCTTTCTGAACCTGTGGTTTTTTAAGGTTCGTCTTACGCCTGCTCCTAACTTTAGTAGGTAAATTAACATGGTTACCCACAGGAACCTCTGCAGCGGATTGGGCTGAATCACTCCCTTCTTTCCGTAAATCAGCATTTGTAGAATGTTCAACTTTCAGCTTTGGTGAACTGTTTTGGGAAGATTTCTTGCTCTTAGTCATTGATTTCTTCCCTGCATCTCCAGCCTAAATGAAAGCAGCATTACTATTCAGAGCTCTCCTTGTGGCATCAAACACCAAGAAATCACTAAAAGAATTATTAAATTTCAAGTTGATAAAATTTACAAATTGTAAAACTGTATATATGATAAATGCCTGTTCTGAACGTGGTTCAAAAGTTTATTATATTTCTTAAAATAGTCATAATGCTACCAAGAATGTTATAGAGTGAAAAGTAATATACCTCATTCCGTGGAGGTTCATTAAGACGACCATCAGAATGAGTTTCAGTTTTTTGAATCTGCAAATAGATAAACTCGAGTAAACCAATCAGGCAACCATGCCTAAAAGCAAATTCATAACAATGATGTGAAATGAAAGAGAAATTATATGCCTTTCTCACCTTAGAAACCTGCATCTTTTGCTTTTTTCTTGTTGTTTTGGTGATAGGCTGATGAGAATCCTGATTTTCTTCAGGAACAGAACTAACATCAGAAACAGAACCCTTTCCATGTTTTGATGTTTTGCTGGAAGCAACTTCAATACTTGACAATAAATTCCCTTTCATTCTCACACCTGAGGATCTACGTTTTTCTCTTGGCTGCTTTGCTGGCAGAGCTTCTAATGGCACAGACTCATCAACATGATCATTATGTTCATCTTTAATCTGCAACTTTGACTCTGATGAATGGAAAAATAGTTGGCTCAACTAAGAGTTGTAAAATCATAATCATAAACCAAGAAACCGAATAACAAGGTTGCTGCACATATAAACCCCCAATCAAAATTTATTGCTTCCATTAACTTTTTAGGACATCACGAAATAAGATTTTATTTCCTAAGATGAAAAATCTTTTCGAAAACTGTCTCTCAATCAAAGTAATGACATAACACCAATAACTCCCAACAACTACTTTTAAGTGTGCAATAGAGAAAAACTTACACCTTTTCGACTCTCATCTAAAACTTTGCTTTGGATCAAACTAGACCAAAAATAATGTGATAGGAGTATTACGTACAATACACAATTCCATCTAATGGAAACATCTAATATCTTTTCAAACGAAAAAAAAAAATTTTGAAAACTCCACATGTATTGACTTGCTAACCATTAGAAAAAACACATCCCGGATGGAATTTTAGAAAATTGCAAACAACCCCAAATTTACAACTTTATGACCCTTTCAATTGCTCAATGGAGAAACAGAATTTGAAATTCACTAGATTCAAAAAAGATACGCTGAGGCACTATCATCAACAGAATCTCAAAAGTTCACAAATTTTTTGAGGCAATTGTGCTATTTTGGTTTAGTATGATGGATTTATAGGCAAAAATATAGGCAAGCAAGTTGCATGAGAAGGTATCCAACTGAACTGAATTGTGATACATGCAGCAACTCTAGTAAAAAGTGGATGTAGATTACTTACCATCAAAATTTTCTGTTGGCATCATCAGAGACAAATCAGCCAGAGTTTGCAGGGCGTCAAAGGCAGGGCCTTCATCTACAAAGATCAGCTATATCTTAATCTTGAATGAAATGGCAGGAAAAACAGTATGTTCAGTGAAAATACAATAATATTTTAACCTCTGAGTGCCAAGATCTCATTTAAGTGCCTCCATATCAACCAGGTGTTTGATCAATTGACTAATAAACTTATAGGTAAACATCATGTATTATATATATATATATCCTGTGATTAAAGGGCTAATGCAGGCCAAAAAGATAGGAAATGGAACACTAATTAGACAGGGGAACTTGAATACAAAAGCAAGCAGATTCTACTTGGTATCAGTTACTTCCCTAGGAATGTTACTTTCTGAATTCTATGATACGTACAACTATGGAAGGATGCATAATAATCATTATGTTAAAGACTAAAGTAGAAACTGTTCCATTAAAACATCCGACATATATAAAGGGCAAACTTCCATAATCTGAGTTAGATAATGATTCAGAGATAAACAGGAGTTTGAAGCTTAATACAGAAAGAAATGCAAAGATTTACCCTACCTTTTCCGAAAAGAACCTTTTTGTTCTTCTTGCGCTGACTCTGCATGGAGGATCTAGAAACTTTGGCATCATCAATCTCATCAAACTTGCCTCTCATTGTGCCTAACCTCTGACCTTCCTCTGTTCCACTACATTCTTCCTGGATGTCATCCAAATGACTCTCGTTATTGTTAATGACTTCAATTTTTTGCGCTTCAAGCTTTCTCTCTTTCTGTCTTGTCGCACCTGATTCCATCATGTAAGGCTTATACCTAGACAACTCGCCAGTGTCAGCTTCTGTGCTTCCTTCTAGATCTTCTTCATCTGTGTCAGCAGCCAAGAGTTTGGTATTGGCCCTTTCAGCCATGGAATGCTGTAACCAACAGCAGTTCTATAAGTTGGGTAAAAGAAATATTGTTTTGGTAAATCAGGTTAAATCATTACCCTTTTTTGAGCATGCCTAAAAGGCGACGACATGACACTTTCAGTTCTTTTACTTGGAGTTCCAGAAACCTGGGGTGAACCACCTCTCTGTGATGCCTCAGCCAAAGCTATGGCTATTTCATGGGCTACTTCGTCATCATCAGCACTAGCCTTTAGTTTCAAGCCTTGCTTGACTGGAGAACTATTCTTTTCCTGATTGACATTTTCATATGAAAATGAAACGGGGAATCTGGGTGTCCTTTTTCCAACAGGTCGAGGTCGGCTTCCTGACCACCATACATATATCTTCAGAATGATATCTTGTTGTAAACCAATATAATAGTAGGAGATAACATTTAACTTCTTTTCAATTTGAAAAGAAGTCAACACTAATGACAGTGAAGAAAATGGCATGCACTATATAAACATTAAATGATGGATCGCAGATACATGTGGCACAATGGGTCAGAAGGAAATTTGGCAAAAGAAAAGGAGAAAAGTAAAACTATGAGGGATATCCAAGTCTTATGCACACACATTTAGGTATATATATTAGTAACCCAGTGTAGGCATGGTCATGTCCTGGAGAAATGTAAACCCATAAATTTTGAAGTTTTATGTATTTCTATGGCGTGGGGTGGGGGGTGTTCGAGATATAAAAGATTCATAAACTATGCGGCAGAGATATGTGGTTCCAAACAAGACTGGCATTTAGGCATCGCTATGCATATATCAAAACTTGATTGTCTATGTTTGAACGTACCACCAGTGCGTTTCTTCTTTAATAAGGAAAGACAACCATAATTTGACCCGATGGTCGGGGATTGTGAAACAAATTGCTCTTCTGATGCTTTAGAGGTAGTGGGCTGTAATTTCCCACGAGCACGCTTTTGAGTCTTTCGAGACGATACCACTCCATCATCACTTTCTTGATCACTGTCACTTCCTGCCTGTCAAACCAAGAATAACTCTATATACTACACAAAATTATCACAAGAAGCCAGCAATGGCGTTCAGCATATTCAGGAGACAATTGACATATACCACAATATAACCCGAAAAATGGCAATCATCCCCACAAGTCCAAGATTTATGAGCCTAAAATACAACTGAAATTCATTTGATTGTATTTTTAAATTTGAAAAAAAATAAGATATTAAGAGTAGGGGAAAGTTAGTTATGAGTTGTACCATAGTAATAAATGGAACTCAATGAGAGTCTTCCGTAAATCTGGATCTTCTTATCTCCAAGAAATGAACAGAAAATACAAACAGAAAGCTGGAGGACACACATGCATAAGGGGTAGGGGATACCAATAAGAATTGAAACAAGGCCTAACTGCATTTATCCACATTTTCACTAGTACTTATATTAGGTGAACACATCAGCACTGGATAGCCATAATTTTTTTTTTTCTCTTTTTTCTTTTGTCTAGGCGGCCACTTCATAGTTGAATTTAAAAATCTCACCAAATTGCAGTAGTGATCAGTCATCATAGCAATCAATCCAGCTGCAGAAGCAGTTCCATGTGGAAGAGATAAGTACGCCTGAAATTAAGACCTGAAAATTAGTGAAAACATAATAATTGTAGCTGAAGAATACAGCTGTCTAGTTTCACTCAAGATATACTTAGATGTTGAAAATCCGACAACTTCTGAAAACTAGACTTAATGTCAAATATGGTTAACATAGCTTTCATAGTGTTAATTCAGTTATACTAAAATGTACACACGTAGTAAAATGAAAATTATAGTTAAATTCAAACCCCCCCCCCCACCGGGATGAGTCTGCGGAACAACCCCTACCATTCATCTGTAATAATCTTGTTGCTGAACCAATAAAGATAACTTCTAGTAGCAATTGTAGATCTATATAATCAAAGCACAGAATGACAAGATTATTTATGTACACTGCTGTCTCATTTTCTGTTCTCTAATAACATATTGTATCTTGCTATTCTGCATAATGATACATACAACCTAAAGTCTTCTTAATTTCATTCTGACATGCTATGACATTCCAAAATTTGAAGTAAAAAAAAACAGGGGTGTTTTTCGGTTGTAGCAATTGTTTTACTAAGATATGCAATAAATAAGATCATCTGACATTGGCATTTTAAAGTTAATCCTAGGCCACTAACAGATTTAGAGCCAAAAGGATCTTGAAAAGCAAAAACAGCTTGTTCCCTGACAAATTTGTCATGGACACTAAGAGGTGCTCTCTCTCAGCCTAAAATAGCCTCGGAATGGGACCCCAAAATGAAGAAGGAATACTCATAGATAGCATATGACAGCTCTGACAAGAAGCTGGAAATAAGTGAGTTGAGATTGATTGTAGGAAAATGACAGAAATCTCCATCATTACTGCTAAAGACATAATTAAAAATCAGATTTACCCTATTCATTGTGTAAAGGGCCTCCACCATTTCTGGACTTCGATTTTTCACAGCACTAGCCACCTGTGTCCATAAAAAAGACAAAGACACAACCAGCAATCAACAGATTCTGTTATAAAGAAAAGCATGGCAATCCCAGATTAATCCATGAGATGATTGTGCGAAGTAGATCCTTGTTCGTGATTTTATTGTTCCTAGATGGTAGTGATCATATTTCATACATCCATCAGTTTAAAGGAAGATAATTTCACATCACAAATTCAAGAAAGTCATTGATGCACATCTTAGTTGAAAAGTCCAATATAAAATTGAACTAACCTTTTTCCAATCTTTACCATTCTTGCGGTAGGAGTCATAAAAATGAGTTATCTCTTCCACAGTCCACCGAGGCCCAAGCATGTCAGACAACTTTCTTTTCTGCATTTTAAAAAAAAACGGAAAAAAAAATGTTCATTCTGTTGATGCACACATTACAACCTCAATTTACAGAACAAACATACATGTACTTTGAAAAATTTTTGTGGGACATCATGCTACTTGCAGCTAGTTATAAGAATTCAAGCTGCCAATATTCTTGACGATCAAAACTCAAGTACCTTAGAAAAATTGTCCAATGAAACTTGAACAGCAAATACATCACTTGCAATTTCCATGCATAACAACTAAATGAAAATAGTATCTTAAGATGCATAGAATGGATATGGAAAATATAGATGATTACAACCTTGCGATGAAGCTTAGGTCTTCTTTCTGAAAGTGTAGAACAAACCCCATACACTAAAGGCCATGTTAAGGTTTTGAAAGAATTCATCTACTGCTCTACATATGGGAAGTTTGTCTTATATGAACCAAGAAAAGGGATGGAAAAATAGCCATGTAACTTCATAAAACAACAAGGAATGAAATTCTATGCATTTAATGAACTGATATTACACATTAAAAACCTAAAAATGTCACACTATCTTTATAAGAAAACAAAGTACCATATCAGAAATCAAGAAAAGGGTAAACTGTTAAATATACATGTAGCTCAAGCAAGGAGTGACTTTGACCAGTGAAGGCGAAATTATAACAGGAAACAGAATTGTCCACCAGAAACTCACCCGACTAATGCTTCTTTTAGCACCATCTCCATCTTTGCTAGGAGATACTTCCTCGATATTAGAATAGCGCTTATAGACACTTCTAGACTTTCTTGTTGGCCCCATTATGAGCTAAATTAAGAACCTACACAAATAGCAAAGAAAATCAGACAATTAAAACCTTAACAATCACAGACTGCAGAAATTCCTTAAAAAGTTATTTACCAAATCATGAGTACCTATAATTGTCAGAAACATTTTCAAATTCCTTCCAGAAAATAATCTGAACCCATAATTTTGAAATATTTATTGAAAAGAAATGAGTAGAGGCGCCAAATAAAATCACAGTAAGAATTAAATATTTATGACAACCACATACAAAGCAGAAACATAACACCCCTGCACCACCAGCCAAAAAAAATAAAATTTAATTTTTCTAATTTAAAAAAAAAAAGGAGCGATTACCAATTTGATAAAACCATTCCCACATTCAAAACTCTCTTGAAACATAATTAAAGCAAGTATCTGGGGCAAAATCATTATACAAGAACCAAGTTTTAAGCCAAAAAGGAAAAGAAAAAAGAAAAAAGAGAGGGGAAAAAAAAACAGAAAAAACAAAAATCACATAGAAAAACTAGCCAAGAGAAATAATTAAACTTTGAATCAATCAAAAGAGATATACGAATGCACAATTTAAAACGTCTTCCAAACCTAAGTAGATGATAGCTAAAATTTTCTGTTCAACACCAATTCCACCACATTCGCACACGTGTTACATCCCCGCCGCAACGCACACAGAGTTCATTCAAACCCAAGCAGTTAAAGACTCCTCAAAATTCAAAAGTAAACACACTAATCAACGACTTTCACAACTTTCCAGCAAAATCACAGACGCAAAAGATGAAATCCACAAGTAAATAACCAAATTCAAACAGATGTAAGAGAAGACGCAAACTCGCAGCCACAAAACAAAAAAGAAAAACCAAGAAAACACCATTTGATCAACGATGATCAGCTAAAATCACCAGAAAACAAATCAAGGATCATTCACTTAAAACCCTCGCTATATATAACCCAAGTTCAAACACTTAAGAACGACATAGAAACAAAAGATCAGCAAAAGATAAAAAAACACCGTTTCCTCCTCTTTACCTTTCCGATAAATTCAATTCACAGCATTGGACGAAAAGATGCAAGATTTGAAATTTATGGACAATTCTGATGAGATTACGATTTTTCTGAGTGAGACAGTAGAGAGAGAAATAGAGGACGAGGGAGGGTGGCTTAGAGAGAGAAAGGTGGGAAGAAGGAAATGAATTTATTTTTCTTAAATTATTTAATTCTGTGGGGTAATAACCGCGAAACTCTACTCTTTGTATTTGTAGTTGTGGGATTTTCAAAGGGTTGTTTAATTGCATTTCAGTCCCTATGTTATGGGTTTTTCTAATTTTTCCCGCTTTATATTTGAATACACCGGTGATTGGTCCAAATCTCGAACCTCTTTTCGGACTTGGATGGGGAAAAAAAGTGGGGAAAGAAAGAAAATTGAGAGTAAAATAATAAGAATTCTTTTTTCTTTAAGCAATAGTGGATGTGGTTTTAGTAATGCTAGTTGAAAATAGAAAAAATAAAATATAAAAATAATTTATATTTTTGAAGAGATATCAATGTTCATATCAATTCGTGATTTGTTCAATTTTTTTCTTATTATAATTTTTATTTTATGTTCATACGTACGAGCATTGTACGCTCTATAAAGATTATTATGGAAGAAAATACGTGACACTTGGGCTTAAACTTTTGCTTTATGTAAGATAAAGATATCACATTTTTAGTAAATCTATATTGAAATGTAGAGATTTATATCTAATAAGGAAGTAGCAAAGAATAGGGTTTTTAATACATGAGTGTAGCATCAAGGTTTGAAAGAAATGAGATTGCATAATAGTTCTTTTTTTCTTTTTCTTTTTTTAACCATATAAGAGGGGTGAAAATCTATTTAAAAAGCAAGATTCTTGAATTGGTTTTGGAGCAAGTGTGGGCGAGAGGATCGATTTTTCTATCAATGGTTCTAACCATGATGATTAAGTGTGTCACTGAATAGTTATTGAGTTATTATATATTGTCATGTATCGATATATCAATTATTTCAAATCCCTAAATAAAATTAACTATTATCACAATCCAAATTGAGATACTGGAAAGAAGCACATTGTTGTCATATCCAAAGATAGTGCAAATGCATTGTCAAATGTGGATCCATTGTCATTTGCACAAAAAATACCATGGATGATGATCGAGTGAATTGTTCAATATGAATACATGTCCCCAATAAAGCATGTTTTTGAAGAGTTTAATTATGAAAAGAGATTAAAAAATTAGGATAGAGCATAAATTCAATATAACTTAGTCTTGTTTCTATTTAGATAAATATTTCCGTATAAAAAAATAAATAATGCATGTTAAGTATCTTAAAAAAAATTATAAAAATATTGGTTTGCATATAAGACACCATCGAAGCAAAGGAGGAAAGGGAGAATAAAATGTGCAAGACATACAAATGGGATAATTACCTCAATGCTAATTGAGGTTTAAGCATAATTATCAAAATATTTATAGGAATTTGAATAATTATCATTACCTCTTATCCGTTAGTTCAGTCAACGCGTAACTACAATTGTATCCGCTCCCCCTAAGCTATTGTATACTTATAATTACACCATTTGTCTAGGAGGTCTATTTAGAAGTTTCAGGATTCATAAGAAGCATAATTATAATTATCTATTAATTGAATTAAAAGTAGCAGAATTCATCAAAAAAAAATAAAAAAAAATAAGAGTAGAGGGTTATCCAAAAAAAGGAAAAATAGAAGTAGAGAACATAGTAGTAATGATCAAAATATCATGCCTATTTGGTAATTATACCAAACTTCAGGGATATTGGGATAATTCTTCCAGTAGGAATGAAATGTCATCGCATATGCCCGTGAAACAAAAAATTCAAGGGCGGGTTTTCGGGTTTAATTGAAGAAGAGGGTCTGGAGTGAACCTGTTTCAGAGATTAAGTTTAACTTGAGAAAAGGTGATTTCCTCAGAACAATTCATGCATTCATGTCGAATTCCCTTTACAAACATTTTATCCGTATAAAATTATCACCAACCCACAAGCCATGTTGTCTTCTTCAACTCACTTCATTTTCTTCAGCTACACCTGCCACTCAGAAACCCATCTCAAAAATCGCAAATCAGAACTCGTTTGCTGTAGATTACCTGATAAATACATTAGGGTTTTCGCCAAAGAAGGCTTTTTCAGCCTCCAAGTATTTGAAATTTAAGTCCAGAGAAAAACCAGACTCAGTTATTGCATTCTTGGAGAACCATGGTTTCACCAAACAACAAATCGAAAGGTTAGTGAAATATTACCCTCGGATTATAGTACTCAGTCCTCAAAAAGCCATGTTGCCCAAGATTGAGTTCTTTCAAACTTTAGGCATTTCCAAGACTGAAATAACCCAGATTTTCACTACAGCACCCGCATTAAGCGGGACGAACTTAGAGAGACAAATTATACCATGTTTTAGTTATATTAAGAGTTTGTTTGATGCAAATGGGACTAGTCTTAGCTATTTGAAATTAGCTACTCAGGCCCTGTGTTGCAATCTTCAATCTCGATTATTGCCTAATGTTAATGCTTTGAAAGAATCAGGAGTTCCTTATTCAAAAATTGTCTATTTGTTGCAAACCTATCCTAGAGCAGTCACGGTAGAGGCCAAGAAGTTCAGGAAATTGGTGGAAAAAGTTAAGGAAATGGGAATTAATCCATTGGCATCGACTTTTGTTATTGCTGTTCATGTACTTCAAGTTATGAGTAAATCGAATTGGGAAAAGACGGTGGCTGCTTATAAGAAGTGGGGTATTTCTGACAATGAGATTATCACGGCGTTTGCGAAGCATCCTCATTTCATAACAGCGTCCACGGATAAGATTATGGCTGTCCTAGATTTCTTTGTTAACAAAATAGGGATGGACTCTTCGATTGTTGTGAAGTCACCGGCTTTAGTTTCATACAGCTTAGATAAGAGAATTAAGCCTAGGTATTTGGTGTATAAGATTTTGGCGGAGAAAGGGTTGATCAAGAAAGGTTCATGCTTAGTTTACGCTTTCCTGTGTGGAGAGGAAGTTTTTCTGGAAAGGTTTGTAAAGTCCTACGAGGAAAACGCTCCTCGACTCCTAGAGTTGTATCAAAAAGAATTGGCTATTTCTGAAAAAGTTTGTAGGAAGTAGCACAAGCCAATTGATGACAAACTTTGATCCACTGTTGGCATATTTGGAACTCCAAGTTCTTAGATGATGCATCATATTCTTGCAGTGATCCTCAATACTGTCCATACTTGTCTCATTTTCTCTTCTTATGGAATTTTTACATGGAATGCTTGTTCTCATTTGGATGAACTTGGAATCTTGGTGGAGCCTTTAACACATTCTTACTATTACCGTAAGAAATATTCTCATGGTTTCTTAATATCATTTCTTTCATAATTATGATTCTCTGACTAGGTTTATATAATCTCTTTCCCTTACTCTATGTTCTTTCCTTCTTGATTTTCTTTGGCAATCGTTATGTGTGATAGCTAATAGCTATGTTCTAACATATGAAGCTGTTGATAGATCAACTATAATGGGCCAACAAGAACATAGATTCGTGAACTTCTTGATGTTTTATTTTCTTGCACTTAAAGAATCATTATGTACTTATCTCCAGCATTCTTTTACTGTATTTCAACTGATCTTCGTCCAAATGTATATGTGATACTGATTTGAAGCATTGAAAGCCTTTTCTCAGTTGATGATTTCTCATTTGCATTTCTTGATTTGGACATCTTTTTATGTTTTGGGATTGTGAGAATTGATAGAATTGAAGAAAGGGAAGTTTATGCACCGGTGGAAGATTAATATTTCATAATGTGTTGATGTTGTTCAAACAATTTATCATTCTTGATTGAAATCTGAATTTTGAGTTTGTTTTGAACTTCGACTAAACTCTTGTTTTAACTTCTAAGGGCATATTTACTTTTGAAGCTCGGACCTTGGAGGTTCGGTGTGTATAATTTATTTGGTGATCTAAATTTGAGTTGTTTTAAACAAGTGTTGTTTACTTTGGTTAATCTAGCATTTTTCGGGTTGGCATTTACTTATTGGTTTGGTAAAATATAGGTTCAAACAACCGAAGGAAAATAGGGAAAAAAAAGAAAAAGAAAAAGAAAAAAAGAAAACAAATAATGCCCTTATTTGAATGAGTCAAAATGTTTTTATGGTTGAGTGACATGGTGTAAATTTGTGTATGGCTTGGGTTAGTGATGTAGTTAACCAAAGATGGTTCAAGATGTGGCTTGCTCTATCTTTAAAATTTGGGGTTTTATTTTGACCCGAAATATCCAACTTAAACCCGGCTGATGCATTTATTACGAGCTTTGGGACCTTCTAAGTAAATACCATTTAATGGGAATTTATGATATAAAAAACTTCCATTAAACACGGCCCAAGCCTTCATTTTGACTCATTTAACTTCCATAAAAGTGAAAATAATCTAAGATAGTGGATGGGCTTGCTTAAGTAGTTAAATATTGTAGGATAATTTTTTTTTACCCCTTCCACTGTATAGAGTAGTATTTATATTTGAAAAATTGTCTTGTCCATGTTGAGAAGGGCGTGATATTTGTATATTAGCTCATTTTTTTCACTTAATTTTTAAGATGTCATACGTGTTTTTAGGATAAAATATCTATTATTCTGCATTGTTAGAATAACATTTTAATATGATTGGACTTCTCTGTTTGACAAACAATTTGATTATCATTATTGTTATTGTGTGTGGAAAGTGAGGATCATATGCATCTTCTCATGTCCTTGGAGGTTATGAAATTGAAGACACTTTTCATCCGTTATAATTGAACTAAATTACATAAAAGTCAGTATAGATTAATATTTTTTCTCCGCTTCTTTAGATATCTTCCTAATATATATATAGATGTATCTTTTTACTAATACAGGACAATATAACAATATATAATATATTCATGAGAATGAACTAGTGTAACGACATCCATTATTATGTTAATCAAGCAATATCTACAGTCAAAACATATATTATATTGATGTCACATTATTCACACTATATTTATAAATATTTTTTTTCATTCACTAAATATAAAATTAATGGAACATTTTGATATATTATAGTACATAAAGGGATGTTATACATTTAATTCATGTATTAAAATGGGGAGGTGGGGTGTCTATGGGATAGGATAACAAAATATGTTAGGCGCCGACACAAAACCATTAATCAATTAGCGTGCTCCTGGGGGTACGATCGTATGCACCTACCTAAATCTTCTAAAGCTGCTCCAGCCATAGACTGCCCGCCCTGTGTCCCATTTTACTGTACCGGTTCTTTATTTTTATTTCCTATGATATTTAAGTGAGAAATAAAATAGAAAAAGAAAAGGATAAAAATTCAAAATCACGTTTATTGATTTTTTTTTTTTATTATAAGCTTAATTAAATATTGACATTGCGAAAAATGCTAATATGATACAATAATTTTATATTGTTTGTCCTTATTTGCCATTATTATAAGTGCTTTCTCGTACTGTTGTATGCCTAAAATTTAAATTAATAAATGATATTCCCTTATTGCTATCAAAGTTTGACCAAAATTTTGTGTTTTCATGTACTTAATTATTTCAAATGAGATAATGTATTTTGAATGTATTGTACATCTACAAATTATACAACTAAGTCTAATATCTTGTTTTATTATTTTTTCAGAGGATAAAATCAAGAGATATTATTATATATGACAAATGAGCAGACAAACGTGTCCGTAATTACAGGGGGAGAAGACCAGAAGAGGAACTCAAACTACGAGCATTCCTAACAATACGGTGGGATAGTCTATTACTCTCCCGACCAACGTGAGAGAAAGAAAAAACTTGAGACGAGCTAAAGCAAGACCTAGCATAAAAAATTAAGTTACAATATCATGTTATTTCCATAGTATGTATTATTGCAAATTAATGTAACCATACTGCAAAATGTCATTTTAATAGTATGTACTATTGCATTCAATTTTTTTTTAATGTTATAACATTATTATCTATGAATTGTATTGACCGTACATGGAATATTTCAAGTTGGGACAATAATGAAATATTTAGTGCTACAAGTAAATCACTGTATGTTGATTATTGGTATTACTTTCATATGTCAAGGGTTTCGTGAAGTATAAATTTTTAAAATATTTTTAAGTTTACGGATGACAATTTGATACCTGAATTGAATTTAGAGATTCATTCAATTCGAGGTGTTATTTTATCACGTGTGGTTGGTGGAAAGTACTGTCCAAAAACAGGAAACATGTAAGAAAAGGGGCTTTAATACACAAATCATATCAAATTTATCAACTTTTTCAATGTAAGACAAGACTATCCATTGAAGTACTTAAAATAAAAGAAACAAAGAGCGCATGATCACTTATTTCTGCAAATTATTCAACCATATATATAATTAACAATAAGGTCATATTTACTTTCACACTTGGTCATGGTTTAATTGGAAGATTAAGAAAGGCGATCGATGCTTTGACATGCCGTATAATACTTTTTGTGTTGAAATTAGTTAAATTATCCTTGTTTATATATGTGTTTACTTTTTGAATTGAAAAAAAAGTTCAATTTTCTTGTAATTAATGAAAAAGGTGGAATGTCAAGCTGAAAATGAAGTTTATTTAAGTTAGTTATTTCGAGCATTTATGTGAACAACCCATGAGCTGGGTTGAACACGGATTTGGAGGACTAAACTCTTTTTTTTAAAAAAAAAAAATTTTAAAAGTAAACAATGGTTTACGAGAATTTACGATTTATTATAAAAAGTAAACATGTCCTAAAAATTTTTGTACTTTGGGTCTCTAATGTTGACCAAAAAAGTTGCATGTAAGAAGAGCACTTCTTTATCAAGAATCATGTAATTATGCATTTCTTGACTTCACAACTACCCATATTCACACGATTAGAGAGTCTAGATTCATACAATTCTGAAGGTGAAAATAGTCTTTTTGATTTCATCTAGTGGAATATGAAAAGACAATAATAACCTTCACTAAACCCTATCTTTAGCTTTTCAAGATCAAACATGAACCGTTGATGTCATTAAATTACGAATCCAACATAATTTAACCGAAAAAACATCCATAATAATATTTCTTAACTGTAATTAATTCTTCACGCTCTTTTTAGGCGTTTGGGAAACACTTTCTCATTAACCCTATATAATTTGTACATTGCAAAAGCCCTAATTTTGAGAAAGTATTTTCTAAGTATAGTTAGATAAATTGGGACAATTTTTTTTTAAGAAAAATATTTAAATTCAATTATCGTGTGCATATAAGAACAAATTAGTTTAATTTTTCTAGAGAAATTATAAATTCTTAATATATTGAGTAATCTTTTATGTATACTCTATAAAGTTGAGCCTGTGAGAAGTAAATATAGTTATTTGTTGTGATATGTTTTCATGTGTTCTTTTTATACTATCCTTAATTTTAACTTGTTTTATTAATCATCCATAACCTAAATTTCTTTTAATATTAAATTGTGCATGTATTATATTAAAAATATTAATCATATTCTAATTATGTTTTTAGAAAATCATATTCTAATTATTAAATACATACAATGTGCATTATATCTTAAAACGTATGACGTTTTACTTATTTTATACATGTGCATCGAATGTGCAATAGACACTAGTTAGTAATTATGAGTGTTTGATTTTTTCAATTTTGTTAATTCAAGAAAGTAGATCCATTTTAACTGATGAAAAATTTCAATAAACTTAACAACTAAATTGATAAATAATAGAATAAAACATAAGAATAACAAATAGAAATTAAAATTTTAGTTGTGATTCTTACTCAATTGCTTATGAGTATCTTGAATTTTTGTGCATTTCATTATTTCTTAATTTATTCAATTGAGATCCAAAATCAATGGAATGATAAGATGAATGATCGATTCTATAAGATCAATTATTTCTGTCAAGCCTTAATTTTTTTTTTAGAAAAATAATTACATTCGAGAATATATCAATATTATTACAATATTATATTTTAAAAATCAAATATATGATTAAATATAATCCAAATAATCAAAACTACCATTTAGTAGATAAAGACTATCATACGATAGAAAAATACCTATAGGTTACTCATGGGACTTGAACTTTATACTTTCATTATGAAAAGATGAACGCGATACTACTACATCCAAAGGATTATTACTATCAAACCTTAATATTGACGTATGCATAGTTCATCGTTTCTCTACGTTTTTTTCCTAATTTTTTTTAAAAAAAATGTTTCTCATTGTATAGTGCGTGTTTGTGCACGAGCGAAAAACGCGTCGTGGGGCAGCTGGTGTAGAAGTCACCTGGTCACGGGGCTTTGATGGTACGTGGCACTTTCTTACTGGAAATTAGGAAGACTTTGTACTCTCTGTTGTCTGCATACCATTCCTTTCCTTTTCATTTTTTTTATTTACCATTTTGTTTTTGTTTTTATAAATATTGAACATCTATTTTTTCGAATTTATAAAAAAAAAAAATCCATTTTTTCGGGGGTAAAAAAAAAAATGAAGGAGAAGAAGAACTAAATAATTCATTTGTCTGCCATAAAAAATCAATTAGCACCTGGTACAATCCTTTTTTTAATTATTATTTTTTTATTTTTTTGATAATCAACACTTGATGCTGACTCTATCATTTTCACTAGACCAATTATTTTTAGGCTCAATAAATTGGGTGTTCTACTTTGTCCCTTCGATAGATCTGAACTTTTTTATTTCGACTTTATTAAAATTTAAATAAATCAACCAAATAAGAATGCATCTCTTTTCTTCTAATAGAAATGAATGAAGATTATTAATATAAAAAATGCATCACATGTTGCCAAGACATATGTATTATGATTTTATATAATTAGCAGAAAATTAAGAAAATTGAGTACTTATTTCGAATTTATTCTAACACAATGGCTGTGGTAAATTCACACCTCAGTTAATTTTTCATATCATATTAAATGCACATGGCATACATTAAATAAAATGCAATAAAAAAACATAAATTTTGCCAAATTTATTATTAGGCATCTACCATGTTTGCATTTCAGAACAAGTTCTCCACTTGATATTTACAGAATAAAATAAATATATTTATTAAAAAAGAACCTGCTATTTTTAA